>MJUU01059638.1:549-10773 GCA_002080025.1 Modiolus philippinarum | reverse complement strand
TAGGGGCCTTCTTGTTCTCGCTTGAGGGGGTGAATATTGTTCACCTCTTGTTGAAGACCCTCAGGCGACATCAAGATGTAGACAGGAATAAAAGCCCTGTCCTTGATAAACTGGAGTTTTCTATGTATCGTGTGCGTTTTTGTCACATGTACATTCACTCCATATCCTTCCATTTTTCCTATTTAACATAAGATCCTATGGGATAAGCAACACTTTCATCACCTGCTGTAAGCATTTTGTCAGGTGAGCGATTCAGGCTCAGTGTCTGAGCCTCTAGTTCACATATTACTATCTTTGTGACACTGTATAGCAGCATGGTGCACTATACTATCATTACATTGGCTTTTACTAAGAAAGCAGTCATACAAATGGTGAAAATCTGGTCATTTTAAGCCCCCTCCCCCCATTTCCAGCATGTGTTTTTGAGGTCAGTTTCTGTCCATATAATTCACTCAAATTACTTACAACTGATACCAAAGGATCATCATGTGTAAAATAAAGGTTAAACAAACTCCAGAAAGTGAATAAAGTTTGTTCATAATATTCTGTTACATTGTATCCAACAAAATAAAATTAAATGTAAAATTTATTGAAAAGTCAGTCTTTACTCAGTATCATGGGGTCAGTATGAAAGAGAATCCCAAATTTTAAAAACTGTATTCAGCTGCTATTTTTTTCTGTTTTAGCTCGCTAGTAATTCATTATGCATATCAAAGAATCAATTGTTGTGAAAAATATGAGCAACTATGAATAGTATTGCAATTTATTGTAAAAAATGGATGTGAAGTTATTGAAAATATCATATTGTGACATGACGCAACATAAAATGGCACTCAGAATAAGCTTTGGAGCTTTTCAACACTCAGATTTGTGTACAAGAGGTTCATTTAGTATGTAACATTCAAGTTATAAAAATATATGATGTTGAAAAAAATTGGGATTTTATATTAGGCTGTATCTTTACAGTTCGCGACATATGCCGTAATATAAGAAAACATTAATTTTAAAATTTTCCAGCATTTTCTGGATAACGTCTTTTCATGCATATCTTACTTGCATTTTATCTATTCTAACTAATTTAGTGTATCTACATCCTTAAACCTTGGTCAAAGTCTGACGGGGGCTTGAAATATGGAAAAATCTTTAAATTTTGCAAAATATTACATAATATCTGTACAGGTCTGTAATTTAATTAATAGCAGTTGATCTAAGGTGCATAATAAACCTATATTCCCATTTCACCAATTTAAACATTAAGTCACTTACTGGCAATTTTTTCTCCCAATTTTTTGCTTAAGGTCAGGCTCCACTAAATATTTTCCAAAGGCGGCCATTATAATGTTTTGTGATTTTTTTTAATTACCTGAAGTTCACTTTATGCGGCAATATGATTTTCTCAAAGCAGTACGTCTGCCAAGAAACATTTCCAAACGATGTCCCAACTCTATAGTCAAATAAGAAATTTCTTTCGCCTAACCAAACTGCAAATTACCAATTTTGTCTGTCAGATCCTTGGGCATGCATGTCCTCATTGATGAGGCTTCAGTACTTTTCACATGCAAAGAGGGACAATGAATCAAAATCCTGCTCATTCCGGAAGTATTTCATGATCAGTTTAGCGTTTTAGAACTAAGATATTGTCAAAATTGACACTAGAAAACACGAGGGGACTTTATAAACATAAGTGGATGATATAAATCGGATAATGGTTTTTATGAAATAAAAACGATACGCTAGGCTATGGAATAGCCTTGGCTAGAAAATTGCGTGTTTGATTGACAAGGGTTTGGTGGCTCATGATGTATTTGTATACTCAAATCAATAATTTTCGTTATTTTTGTCATGTCGGATTCTACATACACAACTGGACCATGTACAGCTCGCTGATCACTCCTAGGTAAAATCACAATTTTTTAAAATGGTAAAACTGGAGAAATTAAGTGTTGTTCTAGCATATTTTATTCTTCAAAAGGAGCTCTTGCGGAGGTATAGCCTCCTTACACACATAAGAGTTACACGTTTTACACACAATATGCTTCTCTCCTTTTAACATTTCTTTCAACCTCTCATCTTTTGAATTAAATTCTTTCTCTTGTACTTGGCTTCGAAACATAAACCTTTTACAGCACACACAAATAAACACCTGTAGCTCTTTATTCTTCCGCAAAAAACACAATTCTATCTCTTTCCAACTTTCGTTCTCCATTGCCTAAGTATCTCCACAAACTACAATCACGCTTTGTTTAACACATTTGAAAATTTTTTTATAGTATTTGTATATTATTGATTATTGCACAATACCTCATCTTTATTTATTAACTTCTGGTTTTTAATTTATACATTACTGTTCTTATTCTTTTTATCATATCTATATTTATAAATCTGGCTAAGCGATATTGCAATACCAATCCCACCTGTTCCCAGTACCACCTATAGTAAATGTTTATAATACTTTTCAACTTCCGCAAGGAAACAGAAAAATTAAACCCCGCCCCGTTTTATCAGGACGAAACTGGACGCCATTTTGATTTTCGAGAATCTGAAATTCCTATTGGTCAATAGTCTTCTGCGCAAGCGTACTCCTCACCTGCCCCCAAGAACTATCTATATAGCTAGGCTATTCCATAGCCTAGCTAATTATTATGCAAAGCGAAAGTAGTATGACTTTGTTTATATAAGTACTACTTTTGACTATACCGAAAGCTGATTGGTCATTTAGTAGAGTCTAACCTGGAAACAACCGACACGATGTTTTGCGACAGACCAGTCATTTCCGTCTTGCCGTTTTGCTTTGAATTATGAACGTGCCATTCAGTCTTTGGTTTCGGTGTTTCATTATAGTCGGGAACTGACATTATACATTTTAATTTACAAGACGAAAACATATGATATCATATGGAACCGCAAATCATGACAATATTGATACAATAAAAGACCCATGTATACGTAGTCCCAAAGCAATGTACACGTTCATTAATCAATAATAGACATAATATCAATTTTCGATTTTAGAATGAGGAAATTTGCATAAAGAGAGTTACTACAAGTTGCATAATAAAAAGTGGAAGTACACGTGTAAATTTCGTTATGCTGTACAATTGTTTCAAAGAGTAACCTCTCATCAGCATCAATAGAATCAAATAACATGGAAAAGCCATAATCCGAAATTAAAGTAAAAAAAAAGCCGAAATCAGCTTTATACGTACAGAGTTTCACACAAGATATTTCTGAGTTTTAAACAAATATTTCAATATAAGCATTAAAAGTTTAGTGCAACGAAAAAAACTGAAGCAAGGACGTAGTTCTGATCAAATACACACCAAAAAGTAATAAAATACAGTAATAAAACTCTAACAAATTGTGTGTTCCTTTTTAGTAAAGAATAGGTGATCATTACATGAAATTTAAGCATAATAATGGTACACTTTTGTGAGGAAAATAAGTATATGTTCAAACTGATTTTGTTGTTTGGTACATATTTATTGTTATGCAAAGTCATCAAAACTACCGTAATTGCAAATAATAATTGAGTAATGTCGTTCCTTGGGGGAGGAGTGTAATGACTTACCGTGTTATCACCAGAAAATATCAAATGTTCTAACTGTTCTAATAGATGGTTAATTCTAGCCCTTCTTTGTCGTTCCGCAATATGCTTCCGGGTCTGTTTCAAATATAAAAAGTATGCAATAATTATATTTATTGGGCTTAAGGAATGACAATACAAAAGTAATGTAAACATTTAACATCTTAACTTTTATTTTCAACTTTCATCTGCTCATAACAAAAAATGTCACAAATGGTCAAATATTATTTAACAAATTTTCCAAATTATTATATCATAAAACCAGAAACTTTTGAGGTGTTTAATTCTTGAGGTACTGTCGGTTTTCAATTAAAAAACTCTATCTTTTTTATTTAAAAAATCGAATTAGATCCCCTCCAAGTGTAGTCAATGTCGATATTTTATACAAAATTTAGTCGAATACCGCTAAAATGCAGCTGAAAAGTGCAGCTATTTGCAATCGCTACAGCCCAACTTTTAACATATTTTCATCAAAACTGTAGAAGGATTTAACAGATTTCGAATGTCTTAAAGGGTCGGTTGATTTTCTTCTTTCGGAAACTGAAACAATCACGGTGTTATCAAGATCATGAAATAGTTGAAATGCGCATATCTTTTGGGGTTAAAATTCACAGTAGCTTCGGTTTTTTTTTACATAAAAAGAGGAAAAGGGAAACATCTACAAGGGCCCATAATTACAATTGCAAGGGAAAACACGAATAGGATAAAAGACAAACGTTAACAACGATGGGAACTTAGGACAGCCGGACTTGGTACCGGCACTAGCAAACATTTTGAAAATATGGGTCAACGGGTGCTTATATTGATTAAAATATGTTTAAGGACAAGAATTTATGTTTTTGCAAATCATGTAACAGTTCTGTGAAAAACAATACTCTCCGATTTACTGAAAAAGGGTGTTATTTTTCGGTAAATCAAAACATCGCCGTCAACTTCTATGTTATTTGGCATGTTTATATAGATATGCAACGGATACAGAAGCTAAAAAAAAAACAAAAAATATCTTCAATCACAAACCCGAATTAATACTGATGTTACACAAATAGAGAAAACACGATTAAAGACAAAACAAATGCCGGGAATGAATTGTACAAATAAAAAAATACCACAATTACTGTAAATCATAGATTCTGCATATGTGCATTTCGACAACAACTTATGTCTCTTCAGTGCAGATAAAATCAAAACATTTGGAAATCAATATACCAAATAATGTTTAAAAGCTGATAGAAAACAAATTACCAATATGATATAAATAGTAAAAGCCAAAGCCAGCTAAGGACCGGGCTATGCGATAGGGAAATACTCCTTAGTTTTGAACAAAATTTACTTGGAATGTTGTCTCCTTGAATTAACCCCATTTCCTTTCTTTTTCATATTAAAGTTAGATATTGGAAGTTTCCAAATAAAATATGTTGTCGGGCCAGCACCGATTTACTGGCTACTGGGTTTATGAATACCCTCGGGGACTAACAGTCCATCAGCAGAGGCATCAGCCCAGTTGTAATAAACAACAAAATACCGAAGTTACTCTTAATTTAGATTATGTATATGCACATTTCGACAACTTATGTCTCTTCAGTACAAAATTAAACTCAGCACTGTGAACCCTTATAAAAATTAAGGCACCATCAGTTATTACTCTACTAATATAAATTTAAGTTAATTTGCTGTGGTAGGTCGGTAACTGTCATTCCTTCGTTTAAATATGCCATTATTACAATTTTGCTTCCTCAGGTCATTTTCATATTAAACTCAATATAATCATAATTGTACAATACTCGGGTAAAAATTAATTTATATGACATGACCACGAGATCGTAATTTTATCAAACAAAATACAGAATGTATTTCTTTTCTACCACTAAGACGTTTTACTTGGTGGATATTTTAAGCAAAAAATGTTATATTCATTGTAAAAAGATATATCTTATCCACTATGTTATCATATTCTGTTAAACTTACATATAAAACAACAAATTAATTAAGTAAAAATTAGTATATAATATATCCAAATGATTTTATTTTACATACCGGCTTCTTATCCAGATTGTCGTGTGCCACAATCGACATATTTCTCAAGTCTGATTTCAATTACAGAGACACCCACTTAAAATCATCTTTAGAAATCTTTTTAACATGCTTCCTTTTTATATTTCCGTTTTACCTCTGGGCAGTCCATTATAAAAACCGTATTGTATTCCACACGTGGGAAGGTACTTCAATCAGATAACGTTATAATTGTAATAGTGACCAAATCTTTTAATGAGGAAGACACGTGCTACCAAATACTTGTTAAAAAGAAGAATGCTCGTTTTCTTTGTAATTCAAAGTCAGACCAGTTTGACATAACTTCAATAGAATCCACTGCTTTAAGTTTTTATAGTATCATTTTGAGAAGAATGGAAAATTTCAGACTGGCTGTTGGTAATAAAATACAAAAAAAAATTCTCCTATTTTCAATATTGATAATGCGACAATTTCTTGTGACGATGTATTGGTATTGGCATATATTTTCAACTTAAAATATATGCCGTAAAGCGTCTCGGCAGTTAAATGCTATTAAAGCGTACTGGATCATATTTATCACGTCTTTTGATAACAAGCTAACTATTTTTCACACATTTACTCTTTCAAATTTTGATTTTTACCCTTTGTCTTGGCATTTTTGCCCAAAAACAAACAGAAATAAGCTCGAAAAAATACAAGAGAGAGCACGTAGATCTATCTATAATGGCTATGATACTAGTACTTGTGAACAACTTTTAATAGTTTCTTCAAATTAGAACAAAACTTACAATGGCTGTGGAAACTTTCAAAATTTTATATACTTTAATTCCAATGAAAAAAAATAAATATAATTTTAGATATTCGAATATTTCAGATGTGCCCAGGGTAAGAAAGTCAGAAATTTGGTAAACAGTCTTTCAGTCTTCTGGTTGATTGCGGTTCCCTGGTTGATTGTGACATGTGATTGTAATGTTCGGCCATTGTAAGTAAAATGCTTTAAAGATTTTTTGCAACTATTGTCTTCCGTGATCTAAGCTAAACAAGATATTTATTGCATCTGTAAGAATTGTCACATTTGGCGGTTTGTAGGTATTGTCGTGAAAAATGCCGGGCTTATTGTCAAGGTTCTTCTTATCTATTTTGCATTGAACGTCAGTGGCACACCCGGGATTTGTGAAACGGGATCGTAAATTCAGAAAATGGAATGAAAACTTTTTGGACGATTTTTTTTATTGAAAATCCTATTATATTTTATTTTCGTATATACTAAGGTAAGACGTCCTAACAGGTTAGTGTAGTGGACAATCCATGAAATCATTTCTTTATATTGTAATCAGTCAATAATATTGAAAGGTTAAATAATGTTTAGCCCGGCACCTGAATCGCTTTTCAGGGGCCCCGATTACAAAGCCGTAGGGTACGTCCTCAGTTGGTGGAAAGGGGAATGCCCTATCTATGCAGGGTAGTCAGGTCAAAATACGGAAAGCCTGATCGCAAACTATTGTAGCCTAACTGTATAGAGACACATCGGGTGGAGAAACGCCACGCTCCATGCCGTATGAAGACCCCTTCAATATTATTCGGAGGATAGTAGAGTCACTGGGTCTCGTATAGAAGACTAAATTTCCTGCCCCTACCCATTTCTCCCCTTTTCTAGTGGCAATCAAAACTCTTTGCCCAGGTTGTCCCTTCCACCATTATTTCATTCATCATTTATATATTTTTAATTGATTAACTTGTTCTTACTGAACGTTAAACTCTAACTAATCAATCAATCAATATTGATTAAAACCTATGTAACTTTTACATAAATGTAAAAATCATAGATATTAATAAACCGAAAAAAATCCCACTAGCTTCACTCGTAACGACGAAAACGCTATGCACGTAATCGAAAATTTAATTCTTTCATTCTATCATCTCTAAAGTATTTGAACATGACTTACCACACTAACACGCCACGGGGTTCACATACGGAATGAAAACTACGAGATATAGAAGTTATATATAAATTGTAACTTTGTACAAATTATAATTTGTGTTTCCAGTTTGTATCCCGTAGTATTGTCTAATCGGTCATATTATCATTTCGTGAATTTTTTCGGTTGTAAAATCGCGTGCGGTTTTGCAGCTCTGACGTCATTTCCTTACAGCAGCGTAAAGAGATCATTAATTCTCTAATTTCTGTCCAGTTTTCACGTTTCTTGAACAGTTGGAGAAATACTGTTCTCCTCTCTAGAGAGAATGTTGTTCTCGGCAAGTGATTGGATGAAATTCAATTATGACGTCAAATATGTTTGCCGTTTTCCGATTTTACCATTGTGACGTCATGAAAAAAGGCGACCATGCCTGATGACGTCATGCTCAAAGAACACATTTATTTCGGATCATTAGAAGAGGGGGTCATGATTTTGTCCAAAATCTCCTTGAAATCATTAGAGAAATAAAATCCACAACCGTATCTCGTGAGAAACGACATTTCTACACTCTCGATAGTTAAATTTTCAAATATTTTAAACGCTCGGCAAGCCTCGCGTTTAAAAATTTGAAAATTTAACCATCTCTAGTGTAGAAATGTCGTTTCTAACTCGATGCGGGTGTGGATTCTATATATCATTTAACCTCACCTAATTTCAAGGAAAAATGAGATTTATAAAGATAAATATTAGGTCAATGAACTCCTCAACCCGCAAATCCGCCATTTTTACTATGTCCTATTTTTTACCCCTCTTCAAGATGATGTAACACACATTCGCCAACATGGAATTCCCCTTCTCTCGTCCAATCAGAATTTTTGACATAATGTCAAGGTTATTACATGTCGAGAAGGTTTCTCTAAGGCCAAGCAAACATATTTTTAACTGTTTGAAAATACGAAGTTCCTTAGCTATTTTTTGCGGGAAATTGAATGAACCGATATTTTTACCAAGTGCGCGAACAGTAATACACACAAAGTATGATGCAATATGAACTAAATGAAGCAAATAAAGAGTTACAAAATGAAGTACACAACCATACACAAACAGTCTACCTGATAGATTTTTCTATGCACTGCAGAAAATTAAAATAAATTAAAAAAAAAAACATGAAAATTATCAAAGCCCAATTAGGGTGTGTTGTATGTGTGCAAATGTGAGTGTGTGTGTGTTATATAAATCTGCATACCAAACCAAATAGGAGTGAATAGCCTGTGATACCCCCCAAGGGCAATACATGAAACTGGGTGCTCCATCAGTGTAAGGATTTCCAGTGGAAAAATGAGAAAAACCTAGCTTAAGACAAATAATAAAATCAAATAGATGTGACTAAACTTCGTGTTATTAGATTTAAAAAAAAACAGCCTCGAGTTTAAGTTGCACGACCCGAAAAATATTACAGCTACGATTACATTGACTAATAAAAAATATTACAAAGTACATATTCTGCTTGCTCTATCTAGAAAGTATATCTTATAATAAATTCCACTTTCTTTATTTTTCAGCTCAACCCAACTCTACAATCCAAAGCAAAATACAGAACATATGACCAATCAGCAATGACTAATGCCTATTTGGCTGTAAAAGATGATAATATGTCTATCAGGAGAGCTGCAATTTCGCACGGAGTTCCGTTTCAAACACTACGAGATAGAGTAGGAGGCGTTGTCGACCCGGAGTGCGTAACAATATGATCAGGTCCTTTACTTTCTATGGAGGAGGAAAGTCAGCTAGTGGATCACCTGAAACAAATGGCTTCTTTTGGTTATGGTTATAACCGTCAAGAGGTCGTGGATATTGCTACTAATTATGCCGTTATGCTGGGTCACTGAAACGGTGGCCGGATCTACATGTTATTAAACCTAGATCACTTGAAGTTGCTAGAGCAAAAGCAGCGAATCCTGAGAATATCAAATCACATTTTAATGACTTAGATAAGGCGTTGTCCAAGTATGGACTATTTGATCAACCACATCTGATATATAATGTTGACGAAAAGGGTCTAACTATCAATCATACCCCACCTCGAGTAGTTGCAGGTGTAAATACTTCAGTCCAGGAGGTCACATCAGGGAAAGGACAAACAATCACTCTATTAGGCTGTGGTAATGCTGTGGGTAATTCAATCCCTCCATACTTGATTTTTCCAGGAAAACGCATGAACGATGAGCTTATGTCTGACTCTACACCTGTAGCTGTTGGTACTGTCACAGAATCAGGATGGTCCAACTCGGAAAAATTTCTTGACTTCCTACAGAATCATTTCATCAGATACATTCCGGCTGCAACCAATGTATTATTAATTTTAGATGGACACAAATAGTAGTTGATATGGGAAAAAGCCGCAGATTTTCAAAAAACGTTTTTTGAAAATCTGCGGCTTTTTCCCATATCAACTACTATCTACGGGACTAACGAAAATAAGCAAACATGTAAGTTTTGTTATTCACTACAGTTGAGACGGGTAAAACGGGCTAGATTCTTAGTTCACCCACATTTTTTACAATGCTTGCGGTTAAAGCATCTCATACACATGACACGGGTTATACATAACACTGACGTGTATATCTGGTTCTATACTTTTGATTCCTATATATTTCTAGTAACTCTGACAGGTCGTCACCAATTACTCTCTCTATAACGAATATATTGCTA
>MJUU01059634.1:17667-51504 GCA_002080025.1 Modiolus philippinarum | reverse complement strand
AAATTTTAAAGAAACAAATATTACAAATACAAAAATGGTTGACAAGATATTTAGTCCGACAACTTCAATAACCCGAAACCATATTTCAAATGAAGGGATTACAAAAGAGGTTAGGCTTATAAAAAAAGGTGCAAAAGTGCACACTGTACTATATTTTGCACACTCAATTTCAAGTTTTACTGACATTCTTTGAAAATCAAGAAAAATGCTTTTACAAATTCTTTCCTAGGTAAATAAAAATTCCGTTTGTTATTTTATAAACTGAATTCGCTAAACAGCCTTGGGATATTACGTGGCATAATTTTAACAATATAACTAGCCATATTTATTCTTTGGTCTTCACATTGGATCTGAAGATAGGGTAAACAAATTATGGACGGGTTCCCGCAAGGTAATAAGTTCCGTACTACATTAAAGTGATTTTTTTCCATGGGGGAATTTTTCACTTTCATAATACTACAGAAACCAAAAGTTCCCTAAAAGGTTACATGGTGGACAAACAAACTGGATAAGAAGAATTTGACAAAAGGTATATCTTTTAATATATATTGCAAGTCTGTTATTGATCTCATATTTAACACACACAGTCAGTTAATAAAAAAAGAAAACAGAAGTCAAAACCATTATCAGAAGGACAACCTAAAAAGGGAAATTCATTCTGCAACTAAACACAAAAAGCTCAAAACAAATGTGTAAAGCTGTCATATTCTTAACTTGGAAGAGGTATTTTATAAATAAAATCGTTAGTTAAATCAGGTCTATTAATGGATCCTTTCCCAATTGATATGACGACATATTATAGCATGTATATAGGAATTGAAAGGGAGATAAGTCAAAACATTTAAGGGTTCCTAAGTAACTTATTCTGGTGTCCCCAAAAGGTCATTTACATACTGCTTAATAATAAAACTTCTAGAAAAATAACGACATTTCGACTATGATGCCATGTCATGACTGCCACTGACCATGTTTTTGTCATATATACCTTTCTATGAAAAATATATAAAGTTATCACGTGATGTTTTTTGTACAATCAACGTTTCAGGATTTTTTCCCGATAAATAAGATATCATGAGGTATCTTAAATAAAAACAAATCATGCTCATGTTGAAAAGATGTATATAACGGTACCTTTATATTATCGTTAAAAACAGTCCACATGTTATAGTGTATTGTTGGAATTGACATGTTCTACACGATTACTTTTCCGGTGCACCTGATTTCATGGATCTCGTCAATGATTTTAAAATTTGGTCCGTGTTGTTCATCAGTATGTGTGTCTCGAATTTTCTTTTCTCTGTCATATTTTGTCTTTGTATCTTGTTATTTCCGATGCTGCCATTGTCTCTTGAATTTTCTGTTTTGGACTTACTTTTCAGGTAGGGTGAATGGTTCAATTAACTGAACATCAAAGTTATTGTAAATTAACATTCTTCAAATAGCATTTCGACAATTTATATCTCGTCGGTTCAACCATTACCTAGCACAGTCATCTACAATTTCAGAAGCAAAGAAAAATCTCTGATTCGAAAAGTAACAAAATAAAACCCATTTAATGTTTATAAAATATTAGTTTCCTCATTATGTAAAGTTCTATGTTAATTTCCTAGTGAATTTATTTTTCCTTAACTTAGTGTTAATGCTATAGTTTCTTGGGTTTTTATTTTTGTTTTCTGTCATGTTGTCTCAATGTCTGTTCCTTTTACATTATCATTTTAGTCGACATTGTCCTCTTTTTGATCCCTTTCCTTCTATTTTAGATTTGCTTACTCGTTTTCAGCTAAATATTGTGTTACTCCATTTTAAGGATATTAATTTGACAAAATATTCATCTTCTCTTTAATTATTTTGACGGCATACACAATGATGTAGTTTCATCAAAATGGAGCAGTCATTTCTTCACACCTATATATTCACTTAGAAATCGTTATAAAAATAGTTAGGGCTCAAACTACTCCTGTATTTTTTAATTATTATTTCTGCATTCCTGTTGAAATCAGAAGTATTTGTAAGGATAGTGGTAGTAATCTAACATAATATTAGCTACCTCTCTAAAATATCAATAGGGTTTTGTAACCCTGGTCCTTCCACCGTCAGCTTACATCCAGTGAGGTCACATGGAAGTGGGTTGGTAAATGAAATTTCAACGGTTATTGGTGTTCCAACATGTCCTGTGGTGGGTGCCTGTTGTATAATTTAAAACATATTGAAATTATCATTTTTAAATGGTAAAAGAATATAATTATTGAAATTAGTGAAATAATTTTGAGCAACTGTTATGTATAGTTTTAATGATCAAATAACATAGAACTAGCGGGTAAAAAATACCCAGCACATACTGCAAATATAATACATAAGCAAATAATAGGCTTGTCTATCTTTTCTTTATATTAATATGCAGTAATAATAGATTAGGTTTGGTAGGAAAATAATTGGACTTTACATGAGCTAAAATGCATAATTAGATGATAATTTTATTAATAATAAGATCCATATGCAAATAAAAACAGAAGTTTAAAGCATTCTTAATTAAGAATATGAAAATGCTTACTTTTTAAATCATATATTGAACATACTAAATCTCAATGAAACAAAAATATTTCTTCATGGAGAGTTTTAATATTAAACAAAGTATTTGCATTATATTTCAACGACACAGCCGTCTATATCAGTTGCAAAATAAAAATGTCTTTGATGTGACATTTTTGTTTTGCATCTGATGAAGACGGCTAAGTCGTTGAAATATAATGCAAATACTTTGTTTAATATATATATATTGAACAAATATATATATATATATCAAGAAGGGGCGGTAGATTAAGACAAAGACTTGTATTTTTGTCAAATGCATGTCTCTATCATCATCAGATGTGTGTAAATAACATTGTAGTATCTGAGTCATGAGTAAGGTAACAGATGAGTCTTTACAAACGTCAAAAAAATAATAAATTGAAACTGTGCTTTTTACGTACATATCTTTAAATACCGGGGCAGTTTTGCATTCATCATTATTACATAAAATGTACATTTATGTCATATTTTTTTCTTGGTTTATTTTAACATAATATCCAATAAATAAAAGTGACAACAAAAGTCCGAAGCAATCAGAGGGAGAGACTAGTAAGGAAAATTCGTAAAACGGACTACAGTATCGAGCAAACACAACCCAAAACAAAACATTTTATGCAAGCCGTCATATTCCCGACTAGGAACCGGCATGTTATAAATAAAATGGTGGGTTAAACAAGATTTAATGGTGCATCAACTTCCCGCTTATATGACGACTAATTATAGCTTCGATGTGACCAGATTGTGTTAAATGTCAAAGCCATAATATTGCCAAACATTGCCTTGTATCAGATACTGTTTTTAAAGATGAAAGTATTATTTATATATTATTGCTTTGTGTTCTTTTTAATTATACATACTTTTATTGTAAGTTCTGGTTTTGTAAGAAGGAAAGGATCACTATCAACATAAATATAATTTGTTTCAGCAACTTTACACATGCATGACATCATCATATGACACTGATCAACAAGTGTATCGACGTATTCTTCATATGGTACAAGCAACTTTATTTCTTTCTCTACAATAAAAAATTTACTCTTATTCGTCATACGGTACTTAAATTATAACAGAAGTTAAAGAACCTTAGTGTGCATACATCCTATGAGCCAATATTTTTCGTGCCTAATCATTGCTCCGACACTAGTGTGATGGATGATTGGGTCAAAAGATTTAGTTTGTTTTTGTCTATTATTGAATAACTAAATACCGAAGTTACTGTAAATTTATTTTCTGCATATGCGCATTTCGACATTTGTATTTCATCATTAACTTCACACCCATAAAACAATTTTCATTGTAATGCTTTATTTTCGTAATATGTAGAAATAATCTATGTAAGGGATGTCAAGTATACACTTGAAACTTCTCCAATGTACGTACATGTATGTAGTATTTCAAAAACTCTACACCCCCTCAACTGTGAGGTATAAAATTATTGCATCTACATACGGTACATAAATATAGCATTTAGATTTAAGAAAGACATTTCGCATGAAGTTATTCAGTTCCCCATTGACAGATATTCAAAAAAAACTATTGAAACATTAACATCTATTACCAAATTACGTTTCTAAAAAAGGCTGCGAACGGACAACGAGAAATTCCTTGAATGATAACATTCCAAAAATGACTGTTGACGACTCCTTACAAAACCCTTCGGGAAATTTTGACTTTTATTTTTCTTCCGTAGTGTGACAGCGTTTTTCCATCAGACTAGGTTCCTTAAGCTAGCCAGCAATTCAGCGGCGAGCACTTTCTTAAGTATGTTTTCTCATATTATTTACTCTTCAAGATAGTGGTTATAGAGTTAGTAGTCTACCTGTATTGGGTATATTCGTGTGTTTATTATACTATAGGTAAACGGGATAGAGGATTGAAAGGTTTGGTTACCCATAAACCGGTTTAACCCTACCACTGGCTTTTGCTAGTTTCGGTATCAAGTTCGGCTAACCGGAGTTCCTATAGTTATTTACATTGTTCTCTGCGTATCATTTGTGTTTTTCTAGTACAGTTCGCTTGTGAATTGTGGCATGTTATTATAATTGAAGGTGTTTACTCTTATGTTTCCTTTGTAATCAATGTCTTCGAAATTTCAAAATATAATGTTCAAGAAGGTATTTGTTGGAAGTATTGCTTGGACTGGCTTGAACTACAAATTTTCCAGAAGTGTATTCCTAGTTATAGATAATGATGAAGACAAATTTTCCTCTTTTTCAACATCTAAATCAAGAACGAGATTCATATTACACTGAAATCTTGGGCTTTCTTTTATTGTTTCAAAATAGATTTTGCAAAAATCTACTTTAAGTCCTTTAAATGTTTCAGTTTTTTTTCAACGAATCTATTATTTACAATATCTTTTTTCCCTGCGAGATTTCTCTTACTATTCTCCGGAATCAAATTGCGAATACCATGGAACTAAATAAAAGAAGCGGAAAGATTACTTTTATGTTTCAGAAATATAAAAAGATTTCGTTATCTAAGGATAAATCATTTATAAGATAAATTCCCCTTTGCAATAATTTGCATTAATACTCATAACCTATATCCCTTTAATATTCTTGTTTAACCACAAATGTTCGAATAAAATATCATTTTTATTTTGTCATTGAATCTCGTTATCAGTTTCAATAATATATGATAAAGTAACGGAAATATCTTTCAAAAGATGTTCGATCTTGTAGATATCCACCTAAAACCCTCTTTATCCAAAAATAAAACTGTATCACCCCCATATTTTTCTAAAGTACCTAGTTTTAGGTTTTCACTGGTGATTTGATAAAGGGATCAAATAATTTGATTTGATTTGAATGAATAATAAAGCGATCGGGTACCTCTAAGCCATTATTTGCGAAAAATTTATTTCAAGCTGTCAAACCACCATTTTAGCCAATCAGAGCTTAGACCTTATGACAAAGTAGCCCTGTAAGAATCAAAATATTTGAATTCTCGCAACTGTATAAATATATGCCGGACTGAAATAAATGACACGCCTGTTTGAACATTCATATATCAGTCTTCTTGTAAACTCTGTGTCTGATTCTAATAAAAAATTGTCTTGTCCTGTCTTGTTTTATTTTAACACCAAAGTGAACTGATTAGAATGACCCTTTGAATACTTATGATAGGGGTTTCCAGTATACTATTAACGAACAGTTTCAAAACCGTAATAAGGTATTCTTACAGATTGGGCTTTCCCAACTTAATGGTATCCTGCAAATTTGATATGATGTTGACAATATATGCACCTTTCATACAGGTTAAACTTGAGATAAATTGTTAAAACAAATTTGAAAATCGGGAAATTCAGTTGAAAATGATAACGAATTGAATTGAAGCTTTCTAAACACAGCAGATCTCCCAATCTTATCAGGTTTACTATCCCATATACACTTGTAGAATTTATCTTGTATTTCTTGAAAATTACAATTTAACGGGTTTGACCGACCAAAGGTTTGGTACTGAAAATGTCGGTTTTCTAGCTCTGTTTACCATAAACTGTACACCGTTTTAATGCACATTGACTGATTTTATTTCCAATCACAAGACGGTTGGTCTGTTAGTGTGTCTTTAATACTAAAGTGTTTAAAACATCCTAAATTGGCCATTTAGATTATTTTTGTGAATAGATTGGTTAGTGGAATATTTTAAGGGATAGGTTCAGTGGAGGTAGTGCAAAAATATCTTTGGTTAACTTTTATATTATCACATAAATGTCCTGTTAAGCTGATGTCGGCTCCTAAATTTACTTTACTCTCCAGGAAAACATTCAAATTCGGCAGTGCGTATGCGCCTTTCGATTCGTTTTACAGGCATCATCAATACTATCGAAAAGTCAATTTGTTTCAACAAAAACGAAAGGATTAAAATCTGTTTCGTTAATTTTTTTAAGTCCATGAAAACAAACGGTCTATTACAAATTATTACGTCTATGTGATAGTACAGGCGACGCGGTTCATATGCAGTGTTTCAAGGAAAATCTTTCTGAACCAATTGCTTCCTATTGTAAGAACATATATTTGCAAATCAAACAACCATTTTGAACTACATGCTCATATCATACATCCTGTAACATACTAATTCTTACAGGGAAAGGACTCGATGATGTTTGTCTTAATGCAAAAGAGTAAATTGTTACGTAGACTCAATCACTGTTATAGGTCGTTTTGCGTTTTACAGTACATTTACACTGGTGATTTACCAAACTCTAGCATACATTGGATATGTACTGTAGTATGATACTTTCTATCACGTTTCTTGTGAATGTACAAAAGTATTTACTAGAATACTGACAGAAAGAGCCCCACCCCCTTGTGTGTCCAAAACACCTGTTTGTGGAATAACTTAAATACCAAAAATTCTAATTAAGTTATTGTAAGTTTAGTTTCTGCATATGGCGATTTTGACAACTGATGTCTCTTCTGTGCAGGTCGAATCAAAACATTAAAAGAAATCTGTGAAGGTAAATTTTTGTCCACAAAATGTTATATGATTTTCCCAAAAATCGAAAGGGACCTTTCTTTTATCATGTCAAACACTGTGCATAAAACTTAAACATCTGTGACATTTTTTTAAGTTATCATACGACGTAGAGCTTATTTCAAAATATGCACTTTTTGGTATAAAAACTATGTTTCCCCAAAAATTGTTTTCAGATTGTACTCAATATGGAAAGGAGTCTTCCTTTGATCATGTCCAACACTGTGTATAAAATTTTTAAAAATCCGTGAAGGTTATTTCACGTTGTAATGCGGCATAGAGCTAATTTTCAAAATATGCATTTTTTCATATCAAAAACAAAGTTCCCCCCCAAAATGTTTCATGACTTTCCTCAAAATGGTAAGAGACCCTCCTTTGATCGTGCCCAATACTTCGTACATGTATTAGATTTATGAAAATCTGTGTAGATGATTTCAAGTTATCATACGACATTGAGGTAATTCTCAAAATATGCACTTTTATATACAAAAAACAATGCTTAAAAAGATTTTCTGAAGGGAGCTTCACGTGGTCAGGTCGAACATTCAGTATCAAAATCATTAAAATCCCTAAATGCAATCTCAAGTTATCGCACGACATAGTGTTCTCGAAATATGCATTTTCTCATATAAAAATAAAGTTTTTTCCCAAAAATCATTTTCCGATTTTTCGCAAAAACGAAATAGAGCTTCATTAGGTGAAGTCCAACTTTGAGAAAAAAAAATCATAAAAATCGGTGAAGGCAATCTTGAGTTATCGTGCTGACCGACAGACAGAAAGACAGACGGACGGACAGGCTGATTACTATAGGGCGCAGCTATTTCATGGTGGAGCTCTAATAAGGACCTTACATGAATGTCTCCATCATTATTTCGTATTTTGGAGTTTCTTTAGAAGAAAGTCCGGAATGGCGCAATATCTAAATATCGATATTATATACAAGTGAGCGAGACTACCAATTCAATACAAAAATCTACTTTGACTTACTTGACTTTGGCTGAATTTTCTCCATCTCTATGCGCAATGACTTCACTTTCCCAGCAGGAACACCAGTATAATACATTGAAGTAGTACTCAGGCATCCAGATATTGTTCTGACTTGATCACAGGTATTATTTATTTTCAATATGACTTCGATATCATTTCCAAGTAATATGTTTTCTCTGTCAACAAGTTCAAAAGCAACATCCTGAAAAGTTCAAATGAAAACTATTGGCATTTCAATTTTATATGGCAACAGTCCGTTACATGTGCATATTGTCATTTTTGTGACATTTGTAACCCTAAAAAATATGTGTTTGCCGGTATGGCACAGAATCCATTCATTCCAATATTACTTGCGGTGCTCCACTGGGTAGCATTCTAGGTTACGTGAATGATATGGTCATCAGCACCAATCGTGATTGTAATGTCAAAACAACATTCCATGTTAAAGATTTACCGATTTTTTCTCAAGATGATTTTAAAAAAAGTTATGGGAATTACTTCAAACAAAATAAAGTAAATATTCCAAGTTGCATACAAAACGGTAAATTTTGTTATGCTGTACACGTGTTTCAAGGAGTAACCTCTCATAAGCAGCATTAGTCAATCAATCTGGAAAGCCATACTCCAAAAGTAGTCGAAAAAGAAGTACTCATTACCAAAAAAAAAGTATCGAAATAGGAGGCCAAATACAATACCAAGGACATAAAAAAAATCGCTATTTTCTATCATTTTTTTTTAAACAATTGTGATTTTGCATGTGAGTATATTGTTCACTTTTAGTGAAATGATTGGCAAATATAGCATATTTATTTGGATTGGTCTGTACAAAATATTTTACAAAGACGCCATATGAACTCTAACCTTGACCTTCAAAGTTTTGCAATTTTTTGAAGGTCACATCCTTTTCTTAAACGATTTTCAACAATGTTTATAAATTTAATAACTCTTTCTGGTTTGTTAGTATTCATTCATGACAAATGGTTTGATTGACATGGTATGTAAGAACCTTGTCTCAGTAAAATGCATCACAATTTACGAATAATCCGAGTCCTTGAACTTTGACTGGATTGACAAATTTTATTTTTACGAGAATTTCTTCCAAAACTTGTTATGTTTTACATTTTATGACACAGTTATTATACTTGGAATAATTGATGTATTATCTCTGTATACTTGATTGCATTGTAACACTGATGACCTTTGACCTTGAAATTGACTTCAAGGTAATTTTAATTTTTAATTTGATAATTTTGCCATCTGGGCTGCATTTTACATAATACTTGATATTGCTTTGATGTATGATGTATGACAATGTCACCAAATGACAACATACTCTTTTAGAATTGATAATAATATTTGACCATGGAAAGGTCATATTATCTATTATGATTAAGCATCCTGTTTGAAAATCACTAAAATCACCATGTTTAGCTTCATGGAAATCACCTGAGCAAATACGACCCCAAAATCTTTTTGAATTTTTCAAGAGGAATGCTTAGTCCTTTTCTTGTATATAACATTTATTTCTATGTACCCACATTCATTAGCAGATATGTTCTGATCTTCTTTTTCCATTTCGATCTCATCACGATCCTGACAGGGTTAACACAATTTTGTTAAGATAGTGCAAGATTTAAAGTTTGTTTTCAAAATACTTGATTTGAAGGACGATCAAGACGTCAGTAGTATTTCTTTTGTTTCAGATCAAATGAGATGCACTTGTTAATTGCGTTCAGGAACGATCAAGACGAGATAAGCTTATTAAGATCAAACACAATCTCGATTTGATCTTGTTTGATCGGGACAAGCTTAACACATCTTGATCGCACTTGACACATTTATCTTGTTTGATCTTGATAAACAGAACAGGTCCTGATCGTCCATGAAAGCAATAATTTTGAAATACGATTGAATATCTTTACACTGCCTAAACAAAATTATGTTAGGCCTGTCAACATCGTGATATGATCAAAGTGGCCAAACAAGATCGTAAATATCTGCTAGTGATTTTTCTTGGTACGCTTTGAAAATTGAAAAATTGAATATTCGTAAATTAAAGCCCGTTGCCACGGCACACAATCACTAATGAAATAAAATCAATTTCATTCTTATAACACTATAGAAAGTTAAGACTGTATAACAAGTTTCAGGTAAAACTTAGATCATGCGTGCCACACCCGATATAACTTTCATGTGCTTACAGAGAATAACTAATATTGGAAACGTATTTATTTTCGCTGTTGTTATTTTCACGGTTTTCTTCAAGTGGGACATACTCGTAGGTATCATTTTCACCGTTTTGAGAACAAACTAAAGCGAATTGAAAACGTCTGCTTGTTTCAGATATTTTGACAAAGATATTCGCAGGTTATCATTTTCATAAATCTTATAAATCAACCGCAAAAATAGCAAAGATCAGTACACACTATACTACGTTAACAGTAATTTTGCTTATATGGAAACGCCTAGTCTTTCATAAAATAAGAATAAAAATGAGTAATTTTCATGGCGAGATCAATCATTTTATGACGTTAGTCATAGTAACAAATGTTGCAACAGAAAGATCACGAGTTTTTCTTAGACATTTTCATGTAGAAGATTGTGTCGCATGCATCGATCTGTCATACCACATCGTCAACTGCAAACTATCATTTACGTAAATAAACAAATAAAATGATATGGAGTAAATGTACATGGGACAAAATCCCTATAAATACGTGGTAAGATTAAGCAAATGGAACAACGCTTTGATTGTTGTTCTTCATCAAACATTTTTTGTGTACTTTTTCGATTTTTTCTTTATCCAGACACGGCATTATTAGGCATTATAACAAGACTATTAGAAATTAAAATAGGTGGAAATCAGTTTTATCTGCAATAAGACTGGTTAATAAGGATAGACTTGACAACATCTGTACATTTACTTCTCTTTGACAAAGATAGAAATAAAATGGATATTTCATGTGTATTTCAGGAAAAAATATAATATTATATCCAAACCAGATATGTGTTTGTGACTCCTAGACGATTACATATTTTGCTTTCAAAATGACGATGAAGAAAATACAGTTTTGTTCAATTTGTTTCAATGTTTATCTGTTTCGTTTACTGGTGTCATAAATCGACACCAAATTAGGAACCTTTATTATCCAACTTACATACTCTATTCCTATATTTTTGTAATTGGGCTCAATATTTAAAATATTGAAATATGTGTTGAACAGGGCTGTGTTCAATGCTGGCGATAAGAGTTGGAGAGTCTTGTTATGTGTCTACCATTATTGATTTAAGGCTAGTTTGATTTTTTTTTCTTCTTCAAAAATGCAATTGTACACATAAATATTAAAGTCAAACTAGAATAGTCCTCTAATAAATGCATTTGTTTTTGTCAACACAATTCGTAATCATATATCCAATCTCTTCATTATTAGTTTTACACAAACTTCTCGTAGAATTAGTAGTGCAAGCTTTTAACCTGTATCACTAACCTGTGTTTACCATTGAGTATCACTAACCTGTGTTTACCATTGTGTATCACTAACCGGTGTTTACAATTGAATATCACTAACCTGTGTTTACCATTGTGTATAACTAACCTGTGTTTCCTGTTTATGATAAAGACCTTGTTTAGAGGATGCTTGATTTGCTTTGATTACTGCCGCCCTCTCTTCCTCAGAACCTACAAAAGTTGATAATATGCATTTTATTTTTTCGCCTTGAAAAACAAACACACTTACTGATCTGATACACAGGAAATTATGCATAAGTATCCACTTACCATATTGACATTTCCTGATATTTTCAATTTCCTAAATCTGTGTCATTTTTACAGATTTTGTTTATACAAACAATCGCTACTTTGATATATTGATCAAGTTATTGGTAATTTATTTCGCTTTCTAAAGCCACCCTTTCGGCAAATATTTTCAAAGTTCATTATGTGGGTATTCAGTTTTACCATACACAATTTTCCACCTTGTTCAGGTAATTTCTTAATTCGGAGGAGTATAGTAAACATTTAATTCCGTACTAACAACCTTCATTTTAACATTCAGACACTTACGTCACAATAGAAAAGATTTCATTGCATAAATCTGCAAAAAAACATGGTTTGGAGATGCAGAAATTTTGGGGGTAAAATTTGCAAATTTCAGAAATCTGTGCTTTTCAAGGAAGCATGACCAGACGGAAATTGACCTCATAAGTTTTTGAATACTTCAAATTATAATTTCGAAACCTTTGGAAGCTCTCTGACTAACTGACCAGTGAAGGGTCAAGCTACATGAAAGTATTTTTAAAACGTTGTAGAATGCAAATCCATATCTTTTACCTGTTTTTGTTTGTTTTACATCTTATAAGCATTATTTATCAAACAACAATGTCCTAACAAAAGTCATTTGCGATAAACGTTGAGCTAAATTTTCAAACAATTAATTTTATGTTCCCCATTCCTGTGTAAAGAATTGTCAAAACAAATAGCCCTTTGTCTTTAACTATATATAACTGATTTTCGGATTTAAGTTGGTTTTATACATTTTGAACATTTTTGAAATTTTGGATTTCCTATGTTTGTGTTCTAGTGCTGCTGGTGAGAAATTTATTTCCGAAATGCCCATACAGCTCATTAAAATTATTGCAGTTGGAATTGACATATGTGTTCATTGACTCCATATCCTTTCGTAAAATATTTAATCTGTTGGAAAGCAGTACAGCCATACCATACTGATATACTGTGCATTTTTGAATGAAGAATTCAATAGAGTTGCAAAAAATGAGAAGAAATGTACTCTGTTTGGTGATATTAACAAAGTAATAAATGCACTTTTATGAGGTATGTGACAAAAAATAAATATACATAAAATAACATTAACGTTATAAAGAATTTACATAACAAGGTTTTTGGATGATACATCTGTTGAATATATCATCAATGTTTTTCTTAAAAATAGCTTGATCGCCAATTAAAAGTAAATGTCGGTTGTAAGTCTGTACTTTTAAGGTATAATGAAAACAATAATAAGCTGGAGATTTACCATCATCAGCATCTTACTTGAACTTCAATATTAATACGTCCGGGTGTCTCACCATCCTTATTGGTAATTCTATAAGGATACAAACACGGGGAAGAAAACTCATTTTCTTTGACAGAGGATAGCCAAAACTGACCGTAAAAAAGCTGCCTCTCATGATCACTACCTTGCCGCTACTACAATTTGTCATTTTTATCTCGTCAATAAAACAAATCGAAACACAATATTGCTTTTCAATCATCACTTAAATGTATTTATTAACCATTTGAAGCGTACAGCAAGCATAATAACGTCCAACATTGGCGAAAATAAACTTCAAGCTTACTTCACTTTGTTTAAACAACTTTCAACACAATAGACCTTGAATTTCTTTAGCGGAATTTTATTCATTTTATATACTAGTATTACCTAATGTATAATATGTAGTTAGGTCATGTAGGTTATTCACCATTACAAACAGCCTCTGTCATAGCTTTCTGCAGTCGAAATTGATACAAAAATATGAAAAATTAGCCCACACATATCAAATCATAGATAAAATCATACAATGGAGGGTAAAATAATCTGTCATTAAAATACCATTTCATATCAGTATTACAACTCAAGTTTTATCGCTTAATTGATAAGTTAGAATTTAATGTCTAGTAACGATATCATGACAAGAACAGGTTAATTTATTATAATTTAATAATATAACTTAATGATTGTTATTTGGAGAACGTTTTGCAACATGCATGTTGCTAAAATCTTGAAATGATATATTTACCTTCTGAATGTTTATATTGATGTGTTATATCTTCACGCTCTCTATCCCAAGAAAAGGACTCCCATCTGTTGTTTCCAGCTTTTCCTTTTGGCAATTTAGTGCTTATTCGCTTCCCAATACTAAAATTTATACATATATTATAAGTAGCTATATAGCAGTAATAGTACATCTTCTGAAACAACAACAACAACAACAACAAAGTTAAACAAAACAAAAATTTAAAAGTGAAACTTAAACAAGAGGCTCTCAAGAGCCTGTATCGCTCACCTGGACCATGGCTGACATAGATAAAAGGCATTTCCAATAGGAAAAACAAAACATAAAATTTAGCAGAATACTTTTTTTTTTCTAAATTTACAGTATTCTTGTTTGGTTTCCATGGCAACCGAAAGATCCACCATCCATTACAACCCATAAAAGAACACCATTCAAAAAAAAAAAAAAAAAATGGGCAGGGGTTCCCCTCATAATCAAGGTAATACATAATGCTGAAATTGAAACATTCAGACCATAATTCAAGTAAAAATTCAAAAATTTGGGCAGAGGTTCCCCTTAAAATCAATAGGGCCAATGTAAAAACTATGTTCCAAATGGTGGCAATCTTGGACAAGGTATGTTCCTGCCAGATATATTTTTTGGATGGGACCACCTAAGGACCATTGTGGCTTAGTTTTGTTCTAATTGGACCAGCAGTTTCTGAGAAGAAGATCTTTGAATGTATATTCCATAGGGTCCAATGTTAAAACTATGTCCCCGCTGGCGGAAATCTTGGATGAGGTACAGACCTGCCAGATACCTTTTTGGAAAGGACCATCTAAGGGCCATTGTGACTAAGTTTGGCTATAATTGGACTGGTAGTTTCTGAGAAAATCTTTGAATGTGTTTACCCATAGGGTCCAATGTTAAAACGATGTTCCCCGCTGGCGGCCATCTTGGATTAGGTACGGACATGCCGGATACCGTTTTTGGAAGGGACCATCTAAGGACCATTGTGACCTAGTTTTGTCCAAATTGGCCCAGTGGTTTCAGAGGAGAAGATCTTTGAATGAAAAGTTTACGACGGACGGACGGACGACGGACGCCGGACGCCAAGTGATGGCAAAAGCTCACCCTGGCATAGCCAGGTGAGCTGAAAAGGTCATTATTAGCTTTTAATTCTTAATATTTTGCAATTTGTTCCGACTGGATAAAAAACAAAGATGAATGAAGAGCTGTCTTATTCAAAATAAGCAGAATCAGTTATCGATCCCGCCAACGTACAGTATTCGAAGACTTTGAATTTAATTTGAATAATTAAGGAAGAGACATCACAAGCAGATGGTCAGGGTAATAAAAATAAATTTAATTCGTATAACTGTTTTCCCCTTTTTGTAACCAAAATTGTAGTAAAGTCAATTGCTAGTGATCTATGCTAGACACCTTATTAATGTATGAAAATAGGAATTTATCAATTTGAAAGTAACTATGGTCGACATCACCATCTGGTGGACCGCTATGGGATATCTGTTTCCTGGATGACTACAGATCTTTCCCTTTAAAACTTAATTGTTATTTCCTCTACTGGATTTGATATGTTCACGAGAGGGGTGTCTTGTACTCAACCCTGGATTGACTCACTGATAGTGTGACGGTTGCCGCTAGCGGAGCAGGACATGCTCACCCTTCCGGAGCACCTGATGTCACTCCCGGTTTTCATGGGAGTTCACCATATGAGTGCCTTAGTTCTTAATGTTATCTTTTTATTTCCGTGCATTGTAGCTGTCTCACGTCCTTGCTTTGTCTTTGTTTTTATCTGTTACCGTTTTTGCCATGTCTTTGGACTTCGATTTTTGTAGTCATCGCTTTCTTTGTTCCTTCGGTATTCTACTGCCGTTGTTTTGTAAATGTAAGAAGCAGGAGATGCTTACTCTACCGGTGCACCTGATCTCAACCATGGTTTTTATTGGGTCCGTGTTGTTCATCTTTGTGTGTGTGTGTGTGTCTTCATTTTTCTTTTCTGTGCCGTACTCATGTTGTGTCCCTATTTCTTTGTTGTTTCCGATGTTGCCACTTTTCTTGGGTAGTTCGTTCCGGATTTGCGGTTCTGTTCTCACTTTTTATAAGTCGAATGTGTAAAATGTACAAATTGACACATTTTTACCTATATTAAGATAAAGGCGATTTTTGTTAAAGGTTGTCACTACACTATGTTTTGTGATTTACTCTAATTGAAAAATTTAAAGACGTTTTATAGTGCTTCATTTGAGTCAATTCAGCACAAGTGTCCTTTGTCGATCAATTTTTATTAACACAAGGTTTCAGGGAGATCGGCCAAGATATTTATGAAGCTTCTTATTCTCCTACACGGCTAGATAAGATTATCACTTCTAAGTCTGGAGATAGATCCCTTGCCGATTTGGAGGTATTTGTCACTTTTACATATTCTGAAAAGATTTTAAAATAAACTTGGCTCTTTCAAGTAAAAATTACTAGTGATCAATAATACTTTGCAAAACACTTCATTAGCTGTTAAAATCCTAAAACTTACAGTTTCGAATGACAATCAAAACAATTTGCGTTTATAAAGATATAAAATATATGTTGTGCAATGGCCACAAATTAATGTAAATAAACAAAGTAAAAATGGTAAGGTAGGCCGCAATTAAAAAGTAAAACTAAACAAAATAAACAACTAAAAACAGCCAGAATAACCAAAACGGGTGAAAGGAAAGTGTGTTGTATCCTCTACAACTTTTTCAATTTTTCCGTCCCGGTTGCCCCTAGAAGATGGCCGTACTGGCTGAAACGTTGGGCACACTTTCCTTTCACCGGTTTTGGTTATTTTAGCTATTTTCTAGCAACATCGGTATTCTTTGTATTCTAGTTGTATATTTTGTTTAAATTTTACCTTTTAATTTTGGCCTAATTTACCAAATTTACTTTGTCAATTTGCGTTTAACTGTAATGGTGATTCATACATCCTAACTAGAGGCTCAGCTACTGAGCCTGTATCGCTCACCTGACAAAATGCTGAACAGCAGGATTTTTCGATGTTCTGTATGGTGGCCATGTTTTTTATGTGAATTTCCCATAGGACCAAAATAGACTTTGTTCTGTGCTGGCAGCCATGTTTTTCATTGGATCAGAACAAAATGAGCAATCTTTGTTCAGGACCTTCAGTTCATCATTCCTGTAAAGTTTGGTTGAATTTGCTTCAGCGGTTTCAGAGGAGAAGAAGAAAATAAATGTAAATTTTCCCATAGGGTCCAATGTTAAACCTTAGTTCCGCGCTGGGAGCCATGTTTTTTATTGGATGGAAACGAAATGAGCAATCTTTGTAAAGGACCTTCTATACATCATTCCTGTAAAGTTTGGTTGAATTTGCTTCTGTAGTTTCAGAGGAGAAGATGAAAATGTGAATTTCCCACAGGGCCAATGTTAAACTATCTTCCGTGCTGGCGGCCATGTTTTTTATCAGATCAGAACAAAATGAGCAATCTTTGTTAAGGACCTTTAGTACATCATTCCTGTAAAGTTTGGTTGCATTTGCTTCAGTGGTTTCAGAGGAGAAGAAGAAAATGTGAATTTTCCCATAGGGTCCAATGTTAAACCTAAGTTCCGTGCTGGCGGCCATGTTTTTTATCGGATCAGAACAAAATGAGCAACCTTTGTAAAGGACCTTACATACATCATTCCTGTAGAGCTTGTTTGAATTTGCTTCAGTAGTTTCAGAGGAGAAGATGAAAATGTGAATTTCCCATAGGGCCAATGTTAAACTATCTTCCGTGCTGGCGGCCACGTTTTTTGTCGGATCGAATGAATTGAGCAATCTTTGTTCAGGACCTTTAGTTCATCATTCCTGTAAAGTTCGGTTGAATTTGCTTCAGCAGTTTCAGAGAAGAAGAAAATGTGAATTTTTCCATAGGGTCCAATGTTAAACCTAAGTTCTGCGCTGGCGGCCATGTTTTTTATCGGATCGGAACGAAATGAGCAATCTTTGTAAAGGACCTTTAGTACATCATTCCTGTAAAGTTTGGTTGAATTTGCTTCAGTGGTTTCAGAGGAGAAGATGAAAATGTGAAAAGTTAACAGACGACGGACGGACGGACGACGGACGACGGACGACGGACGCCAAGTGATGGCAATAGCTCACACTGACCCTTCGGGTCAGGTGAGCTAAAAATTAATAAAACTGCTTAAATCAAATTAAGAAGAAGTTGTGGAAAGAGGGAGTAACAAGATAGAAAGAAGAAACAAATATTCTTAGTTGAGTGATGATTCACAAACAGGGTGGGTCATAGTTAAGGAGTGTTTGTTTGCTGAATTGTCTTTAGCTTCCGAAGATGAAATAAAACCAGGGACACAGAAAACAGAGCTTAACGTCCCAGAAAACAACAAAACTCTACAAGAAAGTAATGGGAAATTTTTTTCTAGATAACCCGGATATATACCCACAGTTCTTCTGCTTTAACAGGCCCTGACTGTTATCTTTTAAGTAACTTATTAAAGTTATCGGTAGATGAAGACACTCCGATATTTGTTTTCCTGCAAAGAGTGTAGACAATGGCACAGAAATCACCCTTAGTTGTCCAACCAAAAAAGGAACCAGTGGTTCTTTTACTATTAGATAATGACATGACAAAATAGATAGTCGTAAATACAAACCAAAGCAAAATATTTCAACGGCAGTAGAATACCGAAGGAACAAAGGAGGGAAATTTACAAAAATCGAAGTCCAAAGACATGATCAAAGCGAGAACACATCAAACAATGACACCAGACACAAAACAACGACGCTAGACAGACACATAGCACAGAAACAGAAATCACAACATTCAAAACAAAGCACTGACAGTGTGAACTCCAGTGAAACTGAGAGTGACATCAGGTGCTCCGGAGGAGGAAGCATGTCCTGCTCTGTTAACAGCACCCGTCACGATGTAAGTGAGGCATATATGTTTTTTGAAAGATCTGTAAGGTAGCTGATTGGTTAAAGTCTTTTACTAACCCTGAGACAAAACCAATTGAAAATCATGGTACGTGTTACTTCTCTAACCCTCAAACAGTACCAAGTTAAATTTTGAAAAGTGTTTGTAATCAACCAGTATTCAAACATAGACAAGGACAGATCGTTACCACAAACATAACTAACAAAGACAAAACTATATTAAACAAGACAGCACAAAAAACTAAAGCACTCAGTGTGTGAACTCCCATAAAAACCGAGAGCGACATCAGGTGGTCCGGAAGGGTAAATTAGTGAAAACTTACGTCAAAAAACACATTTCGTTTTGGAAAAAAATATTCGTCATTATTTTGTATTTGGCTATATTACAAAAATGATCACTCCAATTATTTCATTACTACTCCTAATAGAACGATTTTTATCTGGATTATTCAAATTTTGTAAAGGAGGCAGTTTTATATAATTATTTTTTATAATGGTTGAATCAGAGGAGTTTAAGTTAACCTGTATTTGCTAACGTTTAAGGATATAGATACAGAGGATATTGTATGTTTAATTATATATATATGAGGCTACTTGCAACACTATATCTTAACGATGATCCGGCAAGATATATTGCTAATTTATGATCTTAGGAAAGTTAATAGGCACATTTATAAACAGGATATTAATTTGAAATGTGAAAAAGCACTTCCGTTTTTCGACAAAAACAGTTTTGTGTTTAAATTCGTTTTAAAATCCATGTGTCATTATCTAGATATGAAAGTAAAATAAACTAACAGATCAGGGTTTTATAGAAATCTTTAATTTTTGAGAACAAACCGTCATAACTAATTATATAACTAAAGACTGAAGTTACTGTAAATATAAAATTCCATCTAGTTGTAATTACGCATTTTATGGTGCATTTTGTCAGTAAGATGATGTTATTATTTATAACATGTGGTCTAAAAAGGAAAACAACCAATATTTATCCACAAAGATAGAACTGAAAGCTGTCGAGTTAAGTTAAGACAATTTTAGACTAATACAATAGACTCAATCGTTAAATGAAAGTAAAATATTGTGTTATAGTTGTGGCAGTAGAAAACTGTAATAATAATATTTGCACGAAAGCAAAATCTCATTCTTTTTTTTACAAAATAGAGTGTACCGCTCTTATAATATTACAGTTATGGCGTGTTTGTCCGTGTGAGAATTTCTCATACGTTTACTAATTCATTTATTTTTTTCAATTTGGCTGTTCAATATTTTCATTATTTTTTACTAAAATGTTATAATCTGCACACACGACTATTTTTGCCCTTTCAACCAAAGTTACACTGCAAGGTTTGCCTACATCTATTTCGATGTGCCCCGTGTTGTCTATCGATGTTGTTTTTGTCCTTATTTTTGTCTTTCGTCGGGCTACCTACTGACAAATATTTGTAGGCATACATTGCCCGATTTTACTTTTTTTCTCATTGACCGCTCCCGACATGTGTTGCTTCAATGACATATTTTAGCTGCGATCGATGTTGCTCAACATTTTTATTCTCTTCTTGTAACCCTGGTGCTTTCAGCTGGATAACCCTGAGCATCGCCCAAGTTGGCACTCCATGGCGGGTAGGGAGCAAGGGAATGACCTTGATATAATTTTTGTCAAGAATACCGCTTAAGTGCACGCTAGGGGCCTTCTTGATCTCGCTTGAGGGGGTGAATATTGTTCACCTCTAGTTGAAGACCCTCAGGCGACATCAAGATGAAGACAGGAATAAAAGCCCTGTCCTTGATAAACTGGAGTTTTCTATGTATCGTGTGCGTTTTTGTCACATGTACATTCACTCCATATCCTTTCATTTTTCCTACTCCTTGAAACAATTAGTTCAATGAGTACCAAGGTTAAAGATTATTTCAGACTATAGGTACATGCCAAAATTAAACGATTGGAGCTACCATTGTATTTATTTTCAGTTTTATAGATATCATTTCAACAATTATGGAGCTACCGTTCTATTTATTTTCAGTTTTATAGATATCATTTCAACAATTATGGAGCTACCATTTGAATTTTTTAAGTTTTATAGATAACATTTTCGTTACTTTAGAGTTCTTTACTCCTGGTACAGAGGGTGAAGGTACTTTTTCATGCACAAGGGGAAGCGAGAGTAGTTCCACAGATATATTTTGTTCATAGAGTTATTAAATATGTCTTGTATAGCAGAATGTATTTAATAGTACCTTATAGCGATTTTTTTATCATTGATGCAATATGCATCAGGCATAAGTGTTTAAATGCAGGGATCAAATAGAAACTCTTTATTTCGGTCTACTACTTTCAATTGTTGTGTGTTAGCAGTGGGGATAGTGCCTTTAAAATCATGAAAATACACTTTAAATAATAAATGATACATATTGTAAAGGTATTGTCTTATTTGTTATTTGATACAATAGGTATTCAACAGCCTAGTATTATGTACTTCGCTGCTGGCACGGAAACTGATTTATTTGTAAACTTATATTTATTTTTTTTCCAAATTATGTAAACAAGTTAGCTCTATCCTTGGCTGATTTTGGCTTTTAGATTATGTTGGTTATTTGTTCCAAAAAAGATTTTATTAATCGTTCGATGTATGATCTTTCAAATGCTTTGATTTGATATTTTTCGTATTAGATTCCTATATTGGTTCATATTTTTCGAACTGACGAGATATAAAGTATCGAAATGTCTATCTTTAGTTTTTTAATTAACTGCATTTTTGCACCTTTGTCTATTTGGAAACAGATCGAAATATTAGGTCTTTCTGAAGTGTATTCGATATCCATCTGAATTTCATATATAACATTTAAGTATTCACTGGATAATACAATCATGTATTTACCTTTTAGCGTTCATTCCTATTTGTTTTGTATCACCATTCTCGTCCACCGACCAGTACAGTAGATCTGCATTAACTTCAGCAAACACAAAAGGACAATCAAAAGGAAGATATGCCTCGCCACGTCTGATAGCTTCTAAAGGAGCTGGACCACATTGATACTGACCTGAAATAGGTACAATATATTGTGCAAATGAATAGTCTACATTCACTATAGTGGTATTGGCCATAACTGACATTTAGCTGACAAATTGATATTGACACGGGGGACTGGGAGCAAGCAGATTATATTGATAATTGTAAGACGGTATATATATACTGGTGAGAGGTATCATAAATTGACTAATAGTAAACCAAATTTACTTTTTATCTAAAAGAAATATACTGTACGGACAAAAAATCGAACCACACAAAGTAGTATTGACAGTTGATGTACCACATTTATTTAGGATTAAAGAAACAAAATATACTGATATTTGATAACCTACATCGATATAACTAAGATAATGACTGTCCGAATGGACACTGATCCCCGCAATCCCTGTTTGACACAAAAAGCTTTGGCGTAATTTTTCTTTTTTTATTTTTGAAATCAAATTATCAATAGTAAAGTCTTTATTTTCACTAAAAGGAATTCAGAGACATGGAGTTGTAAGGCAAAATTAATAATTAACTAGCAGTATTCGAGACTTTCAGGAAGTTTACCAAAGTAGGAATCATATATTTTGGAAATCCTATTATTTCACCACAATCAACACATTTTGGGTCTCTTTTTTGCACCAAGATAAATACATGTAATAAAAAAAAATCCGACAGATTTAGCGTATCTACAAACCATATATAACAATTCTACATCAAAATTAAATCCCTAAATTCAAAACTGTAGGAAGAGTTAACGTTTAATCGACATCTTGGGCCTCTTGTTTGCATCAAAACTAAAATCAAAATTTAAAAGCTTATTTTGCATCTAATGCATATATTCAACAATTGTGCATCAGAATTAAAAACCAAAATTAAAACATGTATGAGGATTTGTTGCCACAAGAAGGAGTGCATGGCGGACACATGGGTAACGGATGGACGGACAAACGGGGCAAACGACAATAACCCCGAACTTCATTCGAAAGCGCGGGGGAAAATACTGGGAAACAACGACAGTACAATACCGAAGGAACAAGGTAAGTGATGATTACAAAAATCGAAGTCCAAAGACAAGGCAAAAAACGGCAACAGAGAAAAACCTAGACAAAACAAGGACGTGAGACAGCCACAATGCACGGAAGCCTTGTATTATTACAACTAGAGAATAACATCAAACATCTACAATGGCAGAAAACTACAATCACACGCCTTTAAGGCCTGTTATGAACATTGCTTTTGTTATTCAAGGCACTTTAAATCTTGTAAATGCCTTGGACTATTCCATCTCTCCTTTTATTTACCCCGAATCACTTCTACGCCATTAATATTTATGCATATTCATTCATTTGTCGAAAACTTTACTTTGACCTTTTGTTATGTTTCATTTAAATATTTTATGAAGTTTAAGACAAGATTTATGTAGAAACTAGAGGATGACATGCCCCCGCGCAAGTTTAAATCAAATTGGGATTTTTTAGTAATATTTGTGTCTGTAAGACACATATGATGCCCCCGCTAGACACATGTTATTCTAGGTTGCACAGATAAACTATGTACCCTCTGTTACTAAATCATCAAAAAATTTAAAAAGTTGAACAATGTATATTTTTGAAAAAAAAACGAAATCAAAATAAATACCACATGCACATCTTCAATATAGGCACAAATGAACTGCAAAATAAAAGCTTCCTAGCATCAAAACTGTAGGAGGAGTTGTGCGGACAATCTGTGCACCCTCTATTAATAATTCGCCCAATAAATAACTAAGTTCAACAATGTGTATTTTTTCCAAAAATGCGTCAAAATCAAAATCCTTCCCACACGCACATCTTCAATATAAGTACAAATTATCTGCAAAATAAAAACTTCCATCTCACTATTTTATAACGCCAAGTTTTCTTACATTCGACTTGATGAGTGCCCTGTGTTTGTCTATATGTTGTATTTGTCCACTAGCTTAAGACACTAGTGTTTTTGTCGGGCAAAGGATGACAGTGATTGTAAGAACACTTTGCCAGTTTAATTGATGTTTGTTGACAATCCCGCACGCATGACCAAGAAAGACATGGATGTAGCGTTGCTCGACAATTAGCAAAGAATTCCGCTTAAACCGGTATAAGGGGCCGTCTTGAACTTACTATGAGGTATGAACAAAGCTCATTGTTGAAGGCCTCATGGTGACTTCAAGATGAAGAACAACAATAAAAGCGTTGTTCCTTTGCTTGTTTTTACCATGCATTTGTAGAGACTTTGTCTCATGTGCATTTACTCCATAGCTTTTTATTCACCATTTCCTAGTGTAAAAAACTGTAGGAGGAGTTGCGTGGACAAACTATGTACCCTCTATTACTAAATCACTAAAAACAATGACTAAGTTCAACAATGTATAATTTTTACAAAAATCAACCAAAATGAAAATCCTTACCACATGCACATTTTCAATATAGATACAAAAGATCCGCAAAATAAAAACTTCCTAGCATCAAAACTGTAGGAGGAGTTGCGCGGACAAACTATGTACCCTCTATTACTAAATCACCAAAAAATGTTCAACAATGTATATTTTTGACAAAATTAACCAAAATGAAAATCCTTACCACATGCACATCTTCAATATAGGTACAAATGATCTGCAAAATAAAAACTTCCTAGCATTAAAACTGTAGGAGGATTTACACAGACAAACTATGTACCCTCCATGAAAAATCACTAAAATGACTAAGTTCAACAATGTATATTTCTGACAAAAATGCACCTAAATCAAAATCCTTACCACATGCGCATTTTCAATATATGTACAAATGATCTGTAAAAAAAACAACTTTCTAGCATAAAAACTGTAGGAGGAGTTGTGCGGACAAACCATGTACTCCCCCCGGACGGACAGACGGACAGAAGGACGGACGGACGGACGGAAGACGGACGGACGGACAGGGGTAAAACAATATGCCCCCGACTTATCGTCGCGGGGGCATAAAAATTCCCAGTTCCAAGGATCGAACCTACGCTACATTTCTGTAATATCAAGGTGATCAAAGGACATAGATAAAACCTCGCGGCTACCAGTACCTGACGAACAGGTGTAATAAAATACATGTACATTTAAAGTGACAACAGATCGATCACTCAGGTAATTTTAAAATACAATCTAATCGGTATTTATATAATAAAAGTAAACAATTATAAAAGAAAAACTTTTCCGTATGTAAAACAAAAAAAAATATATTAACCAATTGATGTATGTAGCCTTTATAAACTGATGAATAAACATGAGAATTATATTTTATTTTAATTGTGGAATGTCAGTATTTATTTTCATCGCATAAAAGTTTATATTTGTTTTTCTTTGGATGGCCTTTAAGTTAGTTAAATAATGTTTCGGAGTTGACCACCCCTTTTCTTACGAAACGCTTCAATTCAATAAATTACTCTGAGACATACTTTAACTATTACATAATTCACAAGCCAACTTCACTGGAAAAACACAAATGAAGACAAGGTATAAAAATACATAAGGAGAGGACTCGGTACCGCCGCTAGCAAAAGCCAGCTGTAAGATTTAACCAGTTTATTGGTACCCAAACCTACCCTTTCCGTATCCCGCTTCCCTATAGTATAATAACCATACGTATAAAACCCTATACAGGTAGACTACTAACTCAATGCAACTATCTTGAAAAAGAAGAAGAGATAACAAAACGTAATTGAGAAAAAAGGGTCAAAGAGTGTCCATCGCTAATTTGTCGGCTAGCTAAAAGAACCTGATCTGCTAGTAAAACACTGTCGCACTATACTATAGTATACGGAGGAAAAATCAAACTCAAAACTTTTGAAGGATGTATACAAAATTACCGAGCGGAGTTTTCAAGGGCCGAAGTCCATGAGACAAAAATTCAAATCAGATGGAAACAAAAGGAAAAATTGTCGACTGAAATGGTCCTGACTTGGTACATTCATTTCGAAAGAAATGGTGGGTTTTATGGTATGCCAAGTCTCCCTTCCATTGTGATAGTGACCGGTAGAAACTCAATAGCAATTGCTATTGTAAGTTCGTAGACAGTGTAAAGAAAAGATCATCCCTGTACTAAGTAAAAAAAGAATCTTGAGTCAGAGCTCGGATCAAAACTTTAAAATCACAATAGTCCAATACCTATCAAAGAACTATTTTGATGATTGTATGAGGCGGATTATTAAGACCGTCAGGTAGATAACTATGTATAATGAGAAAGTCTGCATAATTAGCGCAAGATCTCGCGCATGGAATCAACTATTAAATAACTAAATACCGAGGCTACTGTGAATTTACTTTCTGCATATGCGCATTTCGACAACTTATGTCTCTTCAGTGCAGATAAAATCTAAACGTTTGGAAGACCATATACTCAAAGAGATTTAAAAACTGATAGAGAACAAATAACCAATATGATCTAAATGTCAAGCCAAAATTAGCTAAGGATAGAGCAATGCATGAGGGAGATACTCCTTAGTTTTCAACAAAATTTACAAAAATTTAGATATTGTAAGGTTCCAAAAATAATCGGCTTTCGGGTCAGCACCGAAGTACTGACTACTGAGCTGGTGAATACCTTAAACAAACACTCAGTAAGCAGGAGAAGCTGGAATATACTGTCCATGTTAGGGAAATTGATAATTTTGAATTTAAAATCGAAACAGCGATATATTCAAATAAAATACTTGAGGAATGCCACTCGGTGCGTCGAAAGAAGTATTCTGTCAGTCGATGGACAACATTGATATTTAAGTATTGTAAGGATATTATATTGCGAGATTGTGGACTATATTTATATTCAAATTGAAGAGAATTGTGTTATGACATATCGGCATTCAGATAAGAAGTAAAGCTTTTTCACATAAATGGACATATAGATAATCATATGAAAGAAGTACAGTTTATTGAAATTTTGTTGTCAAGATTGGTACTGAGCAACAAGAAGTAGTAGAGCGGTGAGTATCAGAAAAGTCGCTTAGTTTAAAAGTTTAAATGACTCAAAAGCCTCATGGAATTTTATTGGCTCATATGAAAGGTTGAAATGTTAGCTAACAGAAGGTAATGTCGTAAACATTGAAAACTGGTACAAACTGTACGAAATTTGGGGTCAAAAGTGACACCTTGAAGAACTCCTATTTGGACCAAGTCAAAGTAAATGAATCGAAATCGTTCAAAATTTAATAAGAAGTCATTAAAAACAATGTAATACTTTGAAATAAAGATTACTTCGTAAAATTCCATGACCAAATATAGACATTTGGTAACAAAATTGGCGTCATGTGTATCGTTTTTAGAATAATTGCCAAAAAAGATATTTTTAAGTGTGTAGTATTTTTTCCAGAAATTTTGTTGTTTTGGGGCTAAGCATGTTATCAAAACAATAATAAAAGCACTATTATAATTACGTAAATGTTTTATGTCGCATTAGCTGTCAAAATAAATTGCAATCTTGGCTCAAAATCCGGAGATTGTCATTTGCTATTTTTTCAAAATTATTGCCACATAGCTAGTTTTGTTGCAAATGCGTTTTAAGTTGTCAAAACCCACATTTTTTAAAGAAGAAATGTTATAATCCAATCAAATGACAATAAAGAAAACTTTTCATACTTAGATATTGAAAGTGCAAGGGAGATAAATCAATGTTAAATGATAAAATCGTATACAAGTAGATAAAAATAATTGAGTTGGAAATAGCATTTTTAAGAATATAAAAGACATTATTTACTCACAAAATATGAAAAAAAATTAAACCTTAACAGTTAAAACAACAAAACTTTTGAACTACACAATAGAATGAAACAATGAATATAGTTAAACATAAGGATATTGTAAAAGTTATAAAGTTTAAAATCTGACTGACATTAATGTTACACTGGGCATATGAGCTATCAAGGGGAATCGTGAATAAAAATGTAATAGGTACAGTTATGGAATAGAGACGACATTTAAAATGTTAAATATAGGGACTTGAGACGACATTTAAAAGGTAAAATATAAGGAACAGAGACGGTGTCTAAAAGGTAAAATATAAGAAATGGAGATGGTATCTTAAAGTAAAATCTAAGGAATAGAGACAAAATTTAAAAAGTTAAATCTGGGGAATAGGGGCGACATTTTAAAGGTAAAATCTAGGGAAATGAGGCGACATATTAGGAAAAGAGACGTTATCTAAAGGGTAACATACAAATGTATAAGGAATAGACGACATTTAAAAACTAAACTATAAGGAATAGAGACGACATTTAAAGGGTAAAATATAAGAAACAGTATCTATGAGGTAAAACATCTAAACAATGAATTTGAAAAGGAATATGAAAATCAAAACGGATATTTTATCTTGCAGATCAGACTTGTAGCTCTGAGAAGTAACCTAAAGACTGAGGTGCGACTGGCGGACAAACGGACGAACTGACCGAAAAGCTATAGGCCACAACGTTTGTTATTACAGAGTAAAAAAATGCATAATTTCAATTTAGAACAGATAATAAATAAAAAGTAAAATATCTAAAAGATAAAATCTTAAACAACATAAAAAATGTAAAACACATGCAGACATGAAACGCCAAGAATGTTAAAAAGAGTTTTAGATATTACTGAGACGTACAGACACTTGCCTGGTTCCCATTCAAAAGATTATTATTCATGTGAGACACTGCCATATTTTGCATCCAAAAAGCTGTCAATCATTGCTTTCAGAACCAGAGCAAACAGTTTTTGTATTGTTACAGGATTCACTACCATGACATGCACATTAGCCTGAACAATACGGACCCTGCTCTTTGCACACGCATGCCGATAAATATGCTTGACTTTTTTTTACATGAGCAAATCATGTCTTGGAGAAAGTCGGGCGCAGTTTGTCATATGAATATCGCATGCTCTAATTTGTTGTCCTCAAAATTCCAACCATTGTCACTTGGTTTTCCGTTGTTTGGCTTAGCTACAAATGACACGACCCAGACCCTGCTCTGCAACATAACTCGTAAGATATGCTTAATAAAAGATGCTTTGCATGGAGGCAGTTTTACAAGTCTTTTGTCTTTACTTGTAGCAATTTGTAGTTTTGACTGGTTTAGACTGTTGTGCGACGTCTTGAAGCTGTCCCCTGTGTCATACAACGAAAAAATGACCTTCCTTGAAGCATCAATTACACTGTCAACGTCATCTTCTGCTAGAGAAACAAGACTTGAATGACCTTTGACAAGCTTAAATAGGGACTTCTTTCCTATTTAAAAAATGCACAAGTGGAGTTACTTCCCGTAAGTGCATGCAAAATAGAGGAAATTTTTACACCAATGGCCCAATGTCATTCACAATGAAGGAGTGTACTGAAATAAATCGACGATTTTCTTTCATATTCCAAACCGGCCCAGTCTGAATCCATATTTTTGTTGTGCTTTTTAGCTGAAGATAATAAACAGCTGCGCCAAGTCGCATGATACGCCCGTCGTCACCCCTTCAAAACTTTAAGTGATTTAGGTAAAGGATTCTCAATTAAGAAGCACCTACAACTGCCTAATTGAGCTTGATATCTCTTTAACAAATCAATCTGCAAAGTTTAAAGTGAGCTGATCAAAGTACTTACATGTAAGAGTGCGACATGTAAAAAATTGCCTTAAATATGACAAATAAAGTCCTATAACTCTTTCAAGAAAAATCAAAATTTAGCAAAAAAGTACACAGATTGTGAGGCCATCATACTCAATACATCTACAAAGTTTGTAGTGAATTGGGTTGTCAAGTTAGAGGGCGACATGTAAAAAATTGCCTTAAAATTGACGAATTAAGTCCCATAACTCTTGTAAGAAAACTCGAAATTTCACGAAAAAGTATACAGATCCTGAGGCCATCATACTAAATACATCTACAAAGTTTGAAGTGAATTGGCCTTAGGGTTGTAAAGTTAGAGCGCGACATGTAAAAAATAGCCTTAAAATTGACGAATAAGTCCCATAACTCTTGCAAGAAAAATCGAAATTTCACGAAAAAGTATACAGATCGTGAGGCCATCATATCCAATACTTCTACAAAGTTTGAAGTAGATTGGCAAAAGGATTGTGGAGTTAGAGCGCGACATGCAAAAAATTGCCTAAAAATTGACGAATAAAGTCCCATAACTCTTGTAAGAAAACTCGAAATTTCACGAAAAGTATACAGATCCTGAGGCCATCATACCAAATACATCTACAAAGTTTGATGTGAATTGACCTTAGGGTTGTAAAGTTAGAGCGCGACATGTAAAAAAATGCGTTAAAATTGACGAATAAAGTCCCATAACTCTTGCAAGAAAAATCGAAATTTCACGAAAAAGTATACAGATCCTGAGGCCATCATACCAAATACCTATACAAAGTTTGAAGTGAATCGGCCAAACGGTTGTAAAGTTAGAGCGTTACATATGAAACAGACAGACAGACAGACAGACAGACGGACGGACGGACAATCGGACATCGGTATACCATAATACGTCCGTCATTAGACGGGCGTATAAAAATGGATCACTGAAATAAGCACATCTGTATCATCTCTATTCCTTAGCTTGTCGTCTCTATTGTTGAGGTTTTATCTATTAGATATTATAAAACCGTTTACATTTAAATTCACGATTCCACTGTATAGCTCATATGCCCAGCGTTACATTAATGTCAGTAAGAACAATTTTAGACGTTCTTAATATATGTTTAGAATATTGTTTCATGTCATTGCGTATTTCAAAAGTATTTGGTGATTTACCTGTTAAATGTTGGTTTGTCTTCATATTTTGTTAGTAAATTGTGTCTTTACTAGCCTTTAAGGTGTTATTTCCAACTCAGAAAGTGTCATCTATTTATGTTCGAATTTACCATTTGACATTAATTTATCTCCCTTGTACTTTAGATATCTAAGTATGAAAAGTTTTCTCTATTGTCATATGATGACATTATAACATTTCTTCTTGAAACAAATGGCATTTGACACTTAAAACGCACAATTTACAAAACTAGCCACTTTGGCATTAATTTTGAAAAAAAATAGTAAATGACAGTCTTCAGTTTTGGCACCGATATTTGAATTTATTTGGATAGCTTATGTAACAAAAAACATTTACGTATTCATAGCACTGCTTTCATGATTGTTTTGATCATATGTTTAGCCCAAAAACAACAATTTTTTTTTTTAAAAATTACTACACACTTAAAGAAACCTTTTATGGCGATTATTATAAAAACGATGCACATGACGCCATTTTTGTTAAAAATGTCTATATCTAGTCAATTCTTTATTTTAAAGCATTACAAAGTTTTCAATGACTTTTTATTAAATTTTGAACGATTTTGATTCATTTACTTTGACTAGGTCCGAATTTGAGTTCTACAAGGTGCCGCTTTTGACCCAAAATTTCGTGCAGTTTGTACCAGTTTTCAATGTTTACGACATAACCCTCTATTAGCTTACATTTCAACCTTTCATATGAGCAAATAAAATTCCATGAGGCTTTCAGGTCATTTAAAATTTATAAAATGCCGTCTTCGCCGCTTTCCTATAGTATTTTTGTTGGCAGATTCAAATGTCATCTAATCAGGTCAACTGGAATAATTCTAAAACCATTTTTTCGAATAACTAAATACCGAAGTTACTGTGAATTTTAATTCTGCATATGCGCATTTCGACAATGATTTGTACATTCAAAATGTAGAATTTAAATAGTCAAATTGTACATTTTTATTTGAAAAGTCCTTTGGGGTACCCGTGATTGACTTCAAGATGAAGAACAACAATAAGACTGTTGTTTCATTGCTTAGTATTACCTTGCATTTGAAGAGGCTTTGTTTCATTTGCATTTACTCCATATCTCTTCATTTTTAATTTTGTAAATGACTTATGTTAACTACCTACATTGGTCAAAATCAAAATCCCTACAACGTACACATTTCTGCCATATATATGTATAAAAATAAAATTAAAAAAAACGGCATTACAAAAACTCTGTTTTAGAAATCAACAAAAGATTCAGCAAGTTATGTTTATGGTACATATAAAAATAATCAGTTCACTAACATTTGATTATCAAATGTGCAAATAATCATACATGTGATAGTATTATTCTTGGTAAAAACGTAGCATGAAACATGCAGTAACTACAGTAATGGACAAAATGGTAAGTGACCAACTCTTGGCAGTATCTAATTTAATCACAATAAAGATTTGAAAATACTCCCTTCACTCACCGTCACTTAGTTCTTGTGGGGTTGCATCAACTGCCTGCCAGCCACCATATCCAAAAGGTAAATCAGGTCTGGCAAACCATACATCGTTCCAGACATGAAAGTTCCTGTTTTGAATGATAACAAATGCTTTAAGCATTAAAATGTTTGAGTAAACGCTGTGTCTATTTCAAGTAGTTATAGTTGCTAAAACTATTGTTTCAGTACATGTAGTAATAAAATCTGGTAACCGTTAAGATGCAAGATTTTATTAAATTAACAACTTACATTTTTTTTCGAATTTCAGAATTCTGATATAATTTCATATCAAAATCTTTTACCTAATATATCGTGTTTGTGATTAATTTGAATCAGTGTTGATCTACTTTCTTAATACTTCTTACGTCTATTCTTTGTACTTGCAGCAAAAAAAAAAAAAAATAAATAAATAAATAAATAAATAAAAGAGTCGTTCAAAAAAGCAATATGAATTTACATTTTTAATTGTGAAAACTCATTACAACACAAGTAGTGTTTTCAATTTGGTATTATACCACTGAACTACCTATGCCAATTAACCGATGACTCTTAGAAATCGCTGTGTTTACCCTGTGATTGTTGACCTTGTTCGTGTTGTTAATTATTTAAGACTTTATTTTTAGATAAACGTCAGTCTTACACTTATATTATGTTCATTTACTTCATATCCCTACATTTTTTTCATGAAAGTTCTTCTTGTTATCACTCATATATTTACCAAACAGAATCATCGTTTAATTTTTCTTCGGGTTCACCATCTGGGCCGAAGTGTGAATCAATAGTAATAGATCCATCACAATCATGTGCTGATGCAAAGTTGGTGACACTGCGGGCTGGTATTCCAAGAGTGCGGCAAACTAAGTAAAAAGGGAATGTATGTTCATTTTAAATGCGTAGAAATGTGAAAAAAACGTTTACAAATATACAAGTACTTATTTTTGTTTGTGTTTTGTCTTTTATCTGTGTTTTTCTTGTGGAGTTCCCTTGTGGACTGTGGCATGTGATTTTCATTTTCGGCCATTGTCGAATTTTTCTGATACTTTATTAATTAAAGCAGCACTGTTTATAATCATTAACTGAATACCAAAGTTATGTCACGGAACAGAAGTTCTGCCATAACATTTGTTCCAAAAGGATTAAATATTATAGAATATCTTTTCCAAAGGAACAAATATTACAGTATTTGTTCCCAATGGAATAAACATTATATAATAAATGTTAAAAAAAGAAGAAATATAATATCAATGTTTATAATATTTCATCCAAAGGAACTTCTATAAGGCGGAACAAATATACGTTTACAGGTACACATTTCAAAAACTTCAGATCAAACAAAATATTTGGAAGATCTTTACTGGCGGATAAACAACGGCCAATTGGAAGACTAGTGCTTAAATATCTCCGAACATGTCCTCTAATTTTCTAATTTTCAAATCTATTCAGCATACAACCCCCATGTTTTGAATTTTATCATAAGAGAAAAGGCTTCAAATCTTAAATCTTAAAAAACCTCGAAATATTCTGATTTTATAAACAATTTGACACTTTATTAAAAAATGAGAATTTCATTTAAAACTTTTTGTCGTTTTGAAAATACACACACACACACATATATATATGCTATATTAGATAGTCCTAATTATTCGGATTTCGTTTGATTTTATGCATTTTAAACATTTTTGAATATGGATTTCCTTTGTTTGGGTTCTAGTGCTGCTGATGAGGAATTAATTTCCGAAATGGCCATACAGCTCATTAAAATTATTGCAGTTTGGGTTAACATATGTGTTATGGTCTCATGTTCATTTACTCCATATCCTTTCATAA
>MJUU01059634.1:0-17651 GCA_002080025.1 Modiolus philippinarum | reverse complement strand
TATATATATATATATATATATGCATGCTTCAGGCGTATTTTGATTGTTTCAGTCGTGCCATTTTAGTGAACACTACATTCCACAATTCCTTATTTTTTCTGAAATTTGTTACGAATTATTTGACCAATCTAATACAACAATTATACATCAATTCTTCGTTGTTTTGTCCCTACAGTGTGTGCAAAATTCGACCAATACTGAAGATTGCCCTTATTTGAAACAGTTGTAAACATTTCTTGTGTGAAGACTGGGAAGATTAAGACAATATAGCTATAATTACTACAGATGGAAAGAAAAGTCACTTACGTGTTGTCATTAGCCCCGAGAAAACCCAACACTGTCCGAAACATACGGGTCTTTTTGTTTTGAAATATTCATCCAAGATAGCAGCACTGCCAGTCCAATGAAGTGGTGATTTTCCCCCTGTGTAATCCCCTGACCAATTACCAATCAGCACTCCATCATTCACCTACAACGAGATATTTTGTAAAATATACATGGTAAAATAGGCATACCAAAAATACTGCTGCATCACGTGGAATTCTCAATTTCGTTTGGTTTGAATTTGTGTGTCACCTCCTAAACAGTCTGTAAACAAACTTAAGTCCATTTGAAAAAATACTACTAGTATATCGATATCCAACAAAACAAATTGGCCAAGACAACCACTTTTAAGAGTACAAGCTGTAACTAGAAAACACGTACATGTTCCAACCAACAATACAAAGATACACAAACGCTCAAAGTTCCACATAAAGGTAATACATTACCTACTATATACCGAATTCTAAGCTTTAAAAAATCCCTACAAACATCGTTTTTTCGGCTTCGAGTAGTTCTTCTTCCACAAATTTGTCCATCCAATTAACCAGTGCACTTGTTTTTATGAAGGAGTTATTTTGTGAAAAAACATCAAAACTCTGGTTTAAATTACTTTTGGAGTGTAAAAAAATCTATTGAAATTTTGGATAAATCACACTCTATAAAAAATAAACCAGTTTCATCTATCGACAGTTATGATTTTTCTACACTTTATACAACCCTTTCGCACAATTTGATTAAATCCAGATTTGGACAACTTATGAAATGGTCTTTCAATTTTTAGGTCTTCAGTTCATTTGCTGTCACAAAAAGCAAGGATTCTTCTAAAATATTATTTACAACAACCATTGCTCCTAGACATGTGATGAAATATGAAGTACTGAGTCGACAATTTTTTCCAGCGGTTTTCATCTGCTTGGTCTTTTTGCCTCATGTATTTTACTCTTGACGATCATTTTCGGTAATTTTGTTATTACACCAATTTTCTAGACAACACTTGTGTTCACTTGGGTGCCATTGTTTATCAACATGTCATTAGAATCCTCATAGGTACTAATTGTGCACCTTTCAATGCACATCTTTTTTGTTCTGTTACGAACGGGACCTCATGAAAAAAACTACAAATGGAACTGTCCCAAACAGTGATAGACTTATTTCAATTTTCAATGATACCAGCATGTGCATTGACGATTCCCTTACTATTGACAATCCCCAGTTTTTATACCCCGCCACACATAGTGGCTATGTATTATGTGATACTCTCAGTCGTGTGTCCGTCCGTCCGTCTGTCCGTCCGTTTGTCCGTCCGTCCGTCCCCCGAAGGTTTCCGACTGATAACTTGTGAACGAAATAACATACTGTCTTCAAAATTGGTATGTAAATTGTTTACCACAAAACTCAGGCCAAGTTCGATTTCGGGTTCAGAGGTCCAAAGGGTTCTGGAGTTATGCCCCTTGAAACTTTGAAATTTTGTGAAATTTAGGGTTTCCGACTGATAACTTTTAAACGAAATAACATACTGTTTTAAACTTGGTATGTAACTTGTTTATCACAAAACTCGGGCCAAGTTCGATTTTGGGTTCAGAGGTCCAAGGGGTTCTGGAGTTATGCCCCTTGATACTTTGAAATTTTGTGAATTTTAGGGTTTCCGACTGATAACTTTTAAACGAAATAACATAATGTCTTCAAACTTGGTATGAAAGTTGTTAACTACAAAACTCAGGTCAAGTTCGATTTTGGGTTCAGAGGTCTAAGGGGTTCTGGAGTTATGCCCCTTAAAACTTTGAAATTTTGTGAATTTTAGGGTTTCAGACTGATAACTTCTAAACAAAATAACATACTGTCTCCAAACTTTGTATGTAAGTTGTTTACTAGAAAATAAAACTTAATTTGACTTGGGTACAGAGATCCAAGGGGTTCTTAGGGAGTTACGCCCCTTGAAACTTCAAAATTTTGTGAAACGTGGCGGGGTATCATGTACATGTAATGCACCATTACTATTTTATAATATGTCGACATCATTTACACACAAGAACTGAAACTTGATATAGCAAACAATGATTCTTAAGACTGTCCTTTTCTGGATCTAAGTATCATCATTGAGTCATGTGAAATAAAAACTAAAATTTGTGATAAAAGGGATGACTTTTATTGCACTATTACTAATTTCCCTTTTCTTGACGGCGACAATGGGGTGTACATATCTCAACTTTTACGATTCGCTCGCGTTTGTTTTACTCTTGGCGATTTTCAGCGAACCTTATTTTCACATCCAGACTTTTACAATATGGTTACAGATTTCATAACTTATTAAATACTTTTAAGACTTTTTACAGAAATTATGAATATATAATTACATTTCATGAATATTCATTTGAATTCCATCAGTTTGATAGGTGAACATCGATCACGTGGCATATCAATGTGCAGTTTCAATTCTCATGAAACACATTTGACCCGTGACGTGTTCACGTGGTGGATGAATTTGTAAAAATAGAATCCCAATGTACATGATGTACTTCCCTGTAAATAAAGTTGTTTCTATATTTCGGGTTTAAAATGTAATTTATAAGCTATTGAATGCATTATTTTTAAGTTTCATAGGGACTATGAAAGGGTTGACCGGGCGCACATTTTCAACATGAAGCGCTACCGCGCTTCATTGAAAATGTGCTTCGGTCAACCCTTTCATATCCCAATGAAACTTCAAAATAATGCATTCAATTCTTAAATGAAAGTGACTTGCAAACAGCTTATTAAATAAAAGGAATTCCCTTTTTTCGCGATTTTATGAAAATGTTCAGAAACTGGAAAAGAAAATCCACAAAAAAACTTAACTTACATTCTGAACGTAATAGTGGATATCGATAGAATATTCTACACAAATCCGATGAACTGGCTATGGAATCCGGTGACTTGAAGATTTTACACATAAAATGGCCTCTCATTGATACTACCGATGGCTAAGTACTGAAATACATGGCGACTCTTTACCAAACCCTTCGGGAAGTTTTGAATTCAACTTTTCTTTTGCTTTTATTCGTATGTTTATTATACTTAATGGAATCAGGATAGAGAAAGGGGAGGTTTGGTTACCCACACATCAATTTAACCCTACAGCTGGCTTTTGCTAGTGGCGGTACCAAGTCTGGCTATCCCGAGTTCTGTTTGTCTTTTGTCTTCGTTTTGTGTTTTGCTAGTGCATTTTGCTTGTAAATTGTGGCATGTGATTGTAGTTTTCTGCCATTGTAGATATTTACTGTTATCTTTTGTTTGTATAATAAGTGGGAAGTTGTAAGATTTGTATCACCGGCAAATCCAGTCTTCGAAAAACTTTGTTCCGATGGGGTCTAGAAAAATGAGGAGTTCCAATAATTTTTCTATTTTTACGTACGTTTAACCTAGATTTTTTCAAGAAAATATGGAATTTTCCAAGAAAAAAAGCAGTTCCGACCCTAATCCCTCTTATTACGCCAAGGTGTATGATTTTGACAGTATGAATGCAGTAAATACGTATTATCCCAACGGTTCCTTATTCAAAACCATCTTTGGAAAAGTGAAAAATTCCAAATTCTGCATTTACGAACTTTTTTTTTCAATGAAGTGAAATGAAATAAATAAGAGGTAAAAAATGACCAAGAATTGCATATGATACTTAACATTATTTCTTGTGATATATGAGTGGTACGCTTTACCCAGAATTTGTGATATATCAGTGGTACGCTTTACCCAGAATTTGTGATAAATCAGTGGCACGCTTTACCCAGAATTTATTATATATCAATGGTACGCTTTACCCAGAATTTGTGATATATCAGTGGTACCCTTTATCCAGAATTTGTGATATAACTAAATACCGAAGTCACTGTGAATTTACTTTCTGCATATGCGCATTTCGACAACTTATGTCTCATCAGTGCAGATAAAATCTAAACGTTTGGAAGACCATAAACTCAAAGATGTATAAAACTGATAGAGAACAAATAACCAAAGTGATCTAAATTTGAAGCCAAAATTAGCTAAGGACAGAGCTTTGCATGAGGGAGATACTCCTTAGTTTTCAATAAAATTTACAAAATTTTAGATATTGGAAGGTTTCAAAAATAATCGGCTTTCGGGTCAGCACCGAAGTACTGACTACTGGGCTGGTGAATACCCTCGGGGACTAACAGTCCACCAGCAGTGGCATCGACCCAGTGGTAACAAATAACTAAATACCGAAGTCACTGTGAATTTACTTTCTGCATATGCGCATTTCGACAACTTATGTCTCATCAGTGGTGGTACGCTTTATCCAGAATTTGTGATACATCAGTCGTACGCTTTTCCCAGAATTGGTGATATAACAATAGTAACTTTACTCACGATTTGTGATAATCTCCTAGTTATTTTTACAGGATCACCTCTTACGGTCCAGGAACTGATATATCTATCCAACAAATACATTGCACACGTCAACACTTGCTCCTCAAACTGAAAGAAATATACAAACTGTTTTTCACAAAGACAACATTTGAGGTTTGGGAAATATGACAAAATAACTATGTCAAATGCTTTTGTAAAAAATGTTTGTTAATGGATATACTGTATTTTTCTTTCACTACATCATCCGGTACAGTTCTCGTGTAAGAAAAAACAAACATTTTGATCAAATAAGTCTTTTTTACTATAATTGTCGTCAAAAATATGAACTTGCCAATTAAAGTAGATAAACATTTAAGCATATGATACAATATTACCAAAAGGTCTGCTTTGAAGATCTTTTATGTTTCAATGTAAATCAAACACAGTACATTTCTGTGATGTGTAATAGACAGATAAGTAAATGTTATCTTGATTTTGGCAGATGTATATAGTGCAACATCATCTCCTACAAAGGAGCCCAAAGCGAGATATTCTGGCGTACGGGTTGACATTTTGCAATATACCAGCTTTCAAATTCAGATAATTTGTATATCGTCTTTCACTTCCTAAATCTATACAGTACTGTATAAGAAATTGTGTCAAATTCTCCAAAAGTTGCGAAGGAAATACCACTCATTACCATACCTTACATATTAAAGAATCAATTCTATTGGTTGAGACATAGTCACATGGCATGAAATAATTCAGTTATCTTCTCTCATTACTGTTACTATTAGTGAATAATCTATTATTCATCGGTCAACAACCTCTGATAAATAACAATTTCCATGGAACAACCTTATTATTCACCAGTGAATAACCCCTGAAAATTACAATTTCCATTGTATAATCCTGTTTTTCATCGGTAAATAACCCCGGAAAGTTGCAACTTCTATGGAATAATATCTTTAATGTTTGCAGGGAATAATAAAACAGTTACTGAACATGAAATCGGTAAATATTCCAAATTTTCAACTGCACTGAGGTCGTTTCAACGTTATCAACATTTTACATGTTTTGATTGAACCACTATCAGCAACTTGAATTTAATCGAAGCGTGCCTCCTTTTTTTTTAAAAAAAAATCATCCTTGGCACTTTTTATGACGTCATAATGTGAAAGAATAATAGGAAAGTGCATAAGGTCCAATTAAAGATCGGGATATCTTTCACGAGTGCAAGAAATTTCGTCTTTTCTTGAGTTGAGCATAGCAAAACGAGAGAGAGGAAAAGACATATAATTTCTTACACGAGTTTTCTTTCAAGGTTTCAAGATTGTTACATCTCGTGAAAATGAAGAAATAGCACTAATAAAAAGCATAGGTCCGTGATAATGTAAAAAAGTTTGCAAGAAAATGTAGCGCTTTTTTGGTCAAATTTAAGACATCACAAAATCTGTAAAAATTAAGATTTTTCAAATGTTTCATCAACTAAACAGTCAAAACTCATTATTTTTTATTTAAATAATTGGACAATTATATCTTTAAGATATTAAAAAAGAAATCATATGAATAAGATGCATACTTTTCTTGAAAAGTTATTTTTACTACCCCTACCCCAAAATAGGCTGAATTCTAACAGAGATCAATTGTCAAATTTGGTCAAAAATTAAAATTTTTCATTTCTCGAAAACTTATGGTCATAGGTACATAATTTTTGACACATTTTGGGTTAATCCGCTTCCTTAATAAAAATGAAATCATCTGCACATACCTTTCAACCCTCCCGCTTTCAGCGGATAACACCCGCGAAACAGCTAAAAATTTGATTATGACCCGCGTCCGAGCTATGACCCGCGCGGGTCAAAGAAATCAACCTCGTTTGAAAGTTTTGACCTACAATGACCCCAGTTCCCTTAAAAATATATAAAGCCCACACATAATGACTATTGAGTGCTTAATTTAAACGTAATTGTCCACATTAAAGCGTTAATTGGGCATAATTAACGGATTAGCCTTCCCGTTAAATAAACACTTTAACGGCAATGTTTACCTGAATGAACTAATTAACTTGGTCAATCAGGCTACACCTGTATGAATATTGACAATGAATTGCCCTTGAAATGGAATTTTGCATACTGTCATATCTTTTTACTCCTAAATTTTGTGATTTTTTATGAATGCAAAGTTGATTTGTTTATATTTGCAAAAAAACACGTCTGTTTATCTCCCCTGTTATATTTCCATGTTTTGCTATTTGAAATTTTGTAATCAATTCTGATTAATATGCTGTTCTCCAGCAATTATTTTATAAATAAAAACATAATTCAACAAATAAAAAGACATAAAAAAGAAATTTAAAGCCTATTTAATTATACTTTTACAAAATATTGTTCTACTTACATACCAAATGATATATTAACAGATGTACTTCAAATTGTAACGGTTCTGATTCTGAATCCTTCTTGTACTGAAAATCAGTATATAGAGGAGGTAATTGGAATCATGACAGCCATCAGCAAACCTTAAACTTTTGATGTCTTGCAAATGTATTAATATCAACTATGTATGCGATGACAAAGTGAATAACAGTATTTCTGTTGACAACCCTTGTTATAAGTTCCTCAACATACGTCGTGACGCGTTATCACCCCAAGGACCAATCACAAAGGGGGCCATCATTCCCTTTGACAACTACAGAGGTTTACAGGCATGTCTGCATCTCCTAAATTGTCTAAGTATCACCTACTTTAAAGAACCCATTCTTAAAAAAATCTATGAAAAAAAATGTAAAATCAGGTCTGTTTATATATTGACCTTAATATCTGTAAACAAGTCATGAATACTATTTGTATATTTTTCTTTTAGAGAAAAAGTTATACCCATTAGTCACATTTATGGTGCAACAATTTTTCCAATACACTATTTTGAATTATTATATGCATACCTGCCCAAATACCCATTGCCGCGGACGTATGTTTTTGAAATTTCCAGTATAAATCTTCCCAGTATCGTTCAATACGTACTCATCCAGCAGACTTGCATCTGGAACGTATACTTGGTCATCTAATTTTAAAAAAACAACAAAAAAAAAAAGATCATCTATATTTCATTTTTAAGTATTAGTTCAATTTCAATGAATAGAAAACACTGATTCCGATATCTGCTTGCGATATGATACTATCACGATACGTATCATGGTATTGTAAATCTTGTTTTCTTGACATATGTGTTGATAACAATCCTATAGTTTGGATTTTATATCAATAAAATATTCTGATTCTGATTCTGATTCTGACATAAATTCAGCAGATATCAAGACTATGAATTGCATTATACAATTGTTTTAATATCTGAGCCATGTATCTGTCATAATTGTCATTAAGTATTAGTAATAATTATATCAATTTATAAGCCGTGGGAGCATTCACAATGACAACTTCGTTTATATCGAAGAGTTACGCCAAATTGGCGCTGTGGTGATGTTAGTATGGTGCGTGCTGGTGTATGGTTGTCCCGTAGTGTGTTGTGTAACTGGAACTGGTAGTTGGACGGACTGGTATTCAGATAGCGTAGTGATATGTGGAATCCCGCGGTTCTGTGATTGATAGACGAAGGAAACCAAGTTGTGTGTGGACAAGTTGTAACCACTTGGACATTACGGAACATTTAGTGCAAATACAGGTAAGACCCACTTATATTTGTACAACAGTGGCGCTGCGATTACCCGTTTCTGTGCGGGTGTGTTGGAGAAATTAGAAATACAGTGGGTTTTGCAGTTGAAAACTTTTTCCGTCAGCAGACGTGAGTTCAATATCGCAAAAGACTCCATCCCAGAAGAAATTACATTTGTTTCGTCAGACCAAAGGTCGATTTAAACCGAATATAACCAAATTTTTTAATCGCCTTGACATCATTTGTTATTTTTCAAACTGGTCGACGAGTTCTATTTGCGGTGCTGACGAAATCACCGGAGTAAGTGAAAATTAATTAATTTCGGGGATTACCCATGTAATTCTGTGATATTTGGTCAGAAATATTGATATTATCTGTGGGAAATTTCCCGATTAAGTCTATTTCCAGTACCATTTAACCAGTTTTGGAATATTTCGTGACTGAGATTGCAATCCAATCACCATTTTTGAACTCGCTGCAAAATTAAGTTGAAAAATGTTCACACCACAAAGAATAAACATTAACACATGTGCATATGATGATCTACGGGTTTTACCCGGGGTAGGTGAGGTCATAGCAGATAGAATTTGGGAATTGCGGAAAAAAGGGCCAATTGATAAAGAAACTTTCGCACTTATACCCAGATTAAAATTACAAGACAATTGTTAGACTGTGTTGATTTCGGGGATGAATATACTATAGAGCATGGGTATGCAATTGCCGCTCCCAGGCCGAATATTGATATAGACCCATTATTGCCCGAAAATGATTATTTGGAAGACAATGTTAATTATGAAGATTATATTGAGTATGGGGAAGTCCAAACTGAGTCCCGTTCAGATGCTGACAAACTGTCATCACCTAAGGAATGGACAGAATGCACTTTTCCAGTCCCCAAGGCCATACCCCTGTCTGAACCCAGAGGGACACCAGGTATTAATAAACATGGTTCACTTGATACGGATTGTTATCCGAACACCCAGGGTACGACCCGTAAAACAATTAAGTACGAACTGCAACCTCGGGATGACCAGAAAACTGTGCGGGACCAGTCTTATCGCGCTGATTTGAACAGCACAGCCTATAGAGAAGTCGGAACAGATGTAAACACCCATCATATGAGGAGTTAACACCTAGACGGGTTTCGCCGACACCAACAGCTCAATAACCAAACCAGTATTACACACCAAGGTTTTCACCGGAACCGAGGAGACGGTATTTACCGCAGACACCAGTTTCTGGTAGCAGGCAACCCGGTTATATTAGAACAGATGAGAATACAGGACCAGTTGGTAGTAAACCAGTTTTTACTCCTAAGACACTAAAGTACAATGGCAAAGGGAATTGGGAGTCTTTCTTCATAAAATTTAGTAAATTTGCAGATGCAGCAAACTGGGGCCAGAACCAGCGAAAAGACTAGTTGTGCTGGTGTTTAGAGGGTAAAGCTAGTGAATATTACACCAGTATCATATCCCGTAATGAAGACATACCCTACAAGGAATTAGTAAGCAAGTTTCAAAAGAGGTTTAACTATATGGATTTACCAGAGACCCTTTAAGTCCAGTTTTTGGGTGCACACCAAGGCCCGAACGAGAAACTTGAGGATTGGGCCGATAGGCTACTATCCCTCGCCACAAAAGCATACCGGGATTTACCCGATGAGCATATATACACGCAAACCATAATGAGATTTTGCCAAGGTTGTTACGACAAAAAGGCCGGACAACAAGCAGCAATGGCTAGACCAAGGAGTATGGAGGAGGCCATCGACAAAATAAAATGGTACCAACATACAAAAAAAGCCATATATGGTAGGCCAGTAAGACGGCGAGAATCTTTCTCGGACCAGGACCAAGAAGACGAAAAATCAGTGAGTGCGGTAAAACCGGGCAATCAAGAGAACAAATCTACAGGTGTAAATAGCAAGCAAGAATATGAAACACTTAGGGCCCTACAGAGTCAAATACAGATATTGGTTGATGGTATGAAAAATATGGAGTCGAAATTCTCAGAAGTTGAGGCAAAAACAAAAGGGAAAACCGGTCCTTCTTTGCGACCTCCTCCCAGTTTGTTTTAATTGCGACAAGTCGGGACATTTTGCCCGCAACTGCTTGAAACCAAAACGCCAACAGAATAATAGGCAACAAGACGGACAACGGGATACGGCGAAAAGGGCACCAGCCAAATCCAATGTTTTAAACGAGGACGGGTCGCCCAAGAAGGCGTAAGGCCGACCCGCAGCCATGACGATCGCTTTTCAAGCGGACCTTCAGGCGAAGATAGCTCCCCCAAAAATGTGAAGCAGACCACCAAAAAGAGGAGAAGGAAGGGAGGGAAGAAGAAAAATAAAACGGACAAAACAACCAAATCAGATGATGAACCGGATACTGGGCATGTAAGTAATGACGATACCATCGAAGCGTGTCCAGACACAAATAAAACCATGACAATCGCCCAGCTTGGTTCTGCGGCAATGTTACGACTGGATGTCAAGGTCAACGAGTATGGCATTAAGACGGTAATTGACACCGCAGCCGAAGTCACAATCATCTCTGAAACAGTTTACGAAACCTTGGATCCAAAGCCAAAGAAAGTGAAGCACACTAACATGCACGGAGCTGGGCGGGAAATGAAAATGAAGACTTTTGTCATTGGACCAGTTAGTTTGACGGTTGGATCCCGAATATACCAGTCACACGGATATGTAGTTCTATAAGACGATGACATGCTCCTGGGGTTGAATTTTCTGCACAAGCACAAGGTTACCCTGGACTGTAGCAGAAACATATTCATTATCAACGACGAAAAACTATTTATGGATTACGGGAAATCCCGTAAGAATCCAAGAGTCTCTGTATCGAGCAAAACGGTGATTCCACCGAACTCAGCTGTACATGTAAATGGCGAACTTAGTAGTAAGCTGTCCAACTACATAGTGGAACAGGATGAAAATTTACCTGTTATGGTACCTAGATGTTTGTATGCAGAGCAAGAAAAGCCTAGATTGTGTTTAGTGAACACCAGCGACAAGTATTACATCATCCGGAAGGGTATCGTGATCGGAACCGCAGCTGAAACTGAGTCGATACAGACTTGGAATGACGAAGATATTAATACTGGGGTTACCCCGGGGGTGACGGACACAGATGGTGATCCTCAGCAATTACCACAAGCTCTTGAAGCTTTGCTTGAGAAACCTTCAGAGAAGTTGAGCGCTGGCGAGACGATCTTACTGAGAAATTTTTTGAAGGAGTACAAAGACGTCTTTGCGGCTAATGAGTTTGACCTTGGAAGTTTTACAGCTGTAGAACATGCCATAGACACCGGGACGGCCAAGCCAATCAAACAACGGATGCAGCGAACGCCAAAGTTATTAGCACAAGAGGAAGAATCCCACCTGAAGAAAATGCTAGATGCGGGCATCGTCGAACCTTCCACCTCCGAATGGGCCTCCCCGCCCGTATTAATCAGAAAGAAAGTCGGCAAGGTGCGGTGGTGCATCGTTTACCGGAAACTGAATACGGTAACAAAGAAGGATGTCTACCCCCTTCCACTGATTGAGGAGTACATTGACACAATATCCGGTAACGAGTTATTCTCGAAACTGGATGCCAATTGGGCATTTCACCAGACTAAAATTGAAGAGTCTGACAAAGAAAAGACAGCCTTTGTGACAAAGTACGGGTTATACCAGTTTCGGCGCATGAGCTTTGGCTTATGCAATGCGCCCACTACTTATGCCCGTGCTATGAACCTAGTTTTACGAGGTCTGACATGGACCATAATCTTGGCATTTCTAGACGACATCCTGGTAGTGGGAAAAAGTTTTGGTGACCACATGTCCAACTTGAGGGCAGTCCTAGACCGTTTCAGACAAAATGGTCTTAAAATGAAGCCGTCCAAGTGTGAACTGTTCCAAACAGAGGTTGAATTCTTTGGACGGAAGATTAACAAGTCCGGAATGGCCATTGGAGATGAATATGTGGAAGCTGTTAAAAATTGGGATGTCCCGAAAACCACCAAACAACTGGAAAGTTTCCTTGGATTTGCGAACTACCACAGTGTTTTCATTTAAGATTATGCTAAGAGATTAACCTGTAAGAGACCGTATATGTGGGAAGACGAGAATGCGCAAAATTGAGACTCTCCTGTGTGCCAAAAAACGGAGGAATTTATCTCTATCCTCCTCTGTAGCATGTGGTGTTAGGCGGGAATGGATCCCCACAGCAATCTTCCACTTTGTATCCTCCGGGAACGACTTTGGATACGTGACAGGGTCACAATAGACCATCACTCAACCTCCCAGTTCCACTCTGGGATTCGGCTCAACCTCTGGCATTCTGTCCAACAGGTCCCCTATTGGCATGTTAACTGACCCGTCTAGCAGGATTGATGAGCGGTCCAGGTGGAAATGACTGTCAAACCCACCATAGTCCTCCGATGACTCCTTCAGGACGACCCGCCTCGGGCTAGGCTCCTCGACACACTCATCCACAACCTACCAGTCTGTGACCTGGTATGGGTCCTCTGCATGGTCGAATTCCCTGCGGTGCCGTCGTCCTCTACACCAGAGCTTATGCTGACGTTCTGGATATAGTGAAGTCTGTTTGTCCAACGGAGCAGCCGCTCCAGTTACACTGTTTCAATGGGACAGCGGATATGGTTACCTTGTGGCGGGAATCTTTCCCGAATGTATACTTCAGCTATGCTGGGATGGTGTTAAATTTTAACGAAGGCCAGAAGGAAGGACTCCGTGAGGTGCCTGACCATCGTCTATTGGTGGAGACAGACTCTCTCTACATTTCGCCTCCCGGTGTGCGGGTCAACAGCTCCGTATTTATTGGCGATGTGGCCAGATTAGTCGCAACGTATCGTGGAGACACAGTTAAAGAGGTGTTGCAGTATACGTGCCGTAATGCACGTAAGCTCTTTGTTTGAGCAGAAAATATGACGATGATGGACAGCAATTGTACAGTTGTATATTATATTGCAGGGAGCAATAATTTTTTTTTGTATGAGATAATTAGAAGTAGACAGTTAGAGATCTGGAGGTACTAGAAAATTTCTGTTTACCAACGTACAGGGAAGAAGATGTAAATGTGTTTAGAAGATATCACTGGTTTGCCTGTATTTTGATAGATGCGTCAAGGTATGACGTAGAAGGGAGATAATGATGATGGTGTATTTAACTCGTATATTCGAGTGGTGAACCAGCAGATGTAAATATGGATAGAAAAATGGATATTGGAATGGTTCAGCTATTTTTCTCGTATATTCGAGATCTGAAGATGACATGTTTGATTATGGTAATGATTGTGGTACAACGACATTTATGGTTTTGGTACAGGTGTACCTCCTCTTTTTCAAAAGGAGGGGTGTGGTGATGTTAGTATGGTGCGTGCTGGTGTATGGTTGTCCCGTAGTTTGTTGTGTAACTGGAACTTGTAGTTGGACGGACTGGTATTCAGATAGCGTAGTGATATGTGGAAACCATTACGGAATTTTGTCCCAGATTTCCCGCGGTTCTGTGATTGATAGAAGAAGGAAACCAAGTTGTGTGTGGACAAGTTGTAACCACTTGGACATTTCAGAACATTTAGTGCAAATACAGATAAGACCCACTTATATTTGTACAACAGTGCTAATAAAACGCAGATCGGATCGGGTGCAGTTGTATAAATCAAAGCCGTTTTCGGTATCGCGATTTCGGAGCAACGATACGATACGGGAATCGTGATCACTTTGGATCGATATAATCGATTCATTGATGAATCGTTACCCCTCTAGAAAACAGACTAAATGTCTAGAACAAAATGTTATTTTTCAATTTTAATACACACCTTTACACCATGGATTGAACAATATGAATATATTCTGATCACTCTCGAAATCAAAAATGATGATTTTATTGTCTGATTTCTGGATGGTTTCAATGGAAAGTTTCCATTGTCCAACATAGCAGGTGGGTGGAGTATTGATTCTCACTGTTAACTTCTTCCCATCTTTCTTTACTATCCATGCTCCCCATTCATTATCTTCATCTTTATCTGACAGAATTAGTTTGACTAGTGTTCCCCGCGAAATATTTGCATACCCTCCTGAAAAAGAAGATTTATAACGAAAAAAAGATACTATAAATATATACGACAACAAAGTATGGAAAGCCGATGCTAGCTCTAAGAACTGAAATATCAGACTGCTTTCGTTCGTAGGAATATAACAAAAATGTCTTAAAATGTCTGTGTTTGTCTATATGTTATAATCGTCCACTAGCTTAAGACACTAGTGCTTTTGTCGGGCAAAGGATGACGGTGATTGTAAGAGCACTTTGCTAGTTTACTTAATGATTGTTGACAATCCCACACCAATGACCAGTGAAGACATGGATGTAGCGTTGCTCGACATTTAAAACCGTTGTTCCTTTGCTTGTTTTTATCATGTATTTGTAGAGTCTGTGCATTTACTCCATATCCTTTCATTCACCATTTAAGAATAAGGATTCAAGACCTCTTGTGCAAATTTATAGAAGTGCATCAATAGTTTCTAAGTTTCCTCTGTGTATGAAGGGAAATAATTTCTACCGACTTTTATTCTTTTCTGGATAATTTGTAACCTCTGTACATGAAAACTTTTTCTACGACTTTTCTGTTAGACATTTACGGATAGAAAGAAACTTTAAAGAGGAAAAATGTTCAGTACAACACGGCACACAAAATTGGGTCAGGATCAGAGATCAAGGTCCCTAGCAACCACGTTTTTGTCATAAAAGTCTTAAGCAACAATACCCTTAAAGTTTTGTGATGTTGTGAAGTGGAAAGTAATGGCATTGCCAACCGGAAGTGACTTTCATGCCCTTAGCAACAAGCTAATTTTTAAAAAGTCCTTAGCGACCATATAATAAAATACCCAAAAAGTTTAGAACTCTCATTAACATTATATTTTTGACTAGAAAGGACAATAAAATCAAACCATATTATCACGTCATAATGGCAATTGTTATCAGGCACTAGTGTGTCAATTTTTGTGTGCTATGTTTTCCGTCGTATATTTAATCTAACAAATTTGAACAAACACAAGCAATGGCAATAATTCTTTTGTCAAAAAAGAATCTATGTAACGAAGTTTCTTTACTATTTATTAAAAATTTGAACTTGAAAAATATATTCAACTGAGCCATCAGAAGAATTCTAATAATGAAATGCAGCTTCTTATATCACAATAGTTTTTCTTACAATGGGAGATTAAAGGATATGGAGTAAATGCACATGAGACAAAGTCTCTACAAATACATGGTAAAAAACAAGCAAAGGAACAACGCTTTTATTGTTGTTCTTCATCTTGAAGTAACCATGAGTCCTTGAACAATGAACTTTGCTCATACCTCATAGTAAGTTCAAGACGACCCTAGCACCGATCTTTGCTAATTGTCGAGCAACGCTACATCCATGTCTTCATTAGTCATTGGTGCGGGATTGTCTACAAACATCAATTAAACTAGCAAAGTGCTCTTACAATCACTGTCATCCTTTGCCCGACAAAAACACTAGTGTCTTAAGATAGTGGACGATTATAACATATAGATAAACACAGGGCACTAATCAAGTCAAATGTATGAATTGGCGTTATAAAATAGTGAGATGTGGGCACTTAAAACAGGTGGTCAGGATTACATTTCGAAACTACAAAAATAAATGCCAAAATTTGAAAGTATGAATAGTATATCCATATGAGAAATTCTCTCACGCACAAGTACACCATAACTGAAGAATATAGATAGCATACATCCCTCGCACGGGGAATCTGTTTACGGACTCCACACTGCAGGAGAGACAAACTCCAGTCGTAAATGGTAAATAAAAGGATATGGAGTAAATGCACATGTGACAAAGTCTCTAAAATACCTGGTAAACGTAAAAAACAAGCAAAGGAACAACGCTTTTATTGTTGTTCTTCATCTTGAAGTCACCATGAGGCCTTCAACAATGAGCTTTGCTCATACCTCATAGTAAGTTCAAGACGGCCCCTAGCACCGGTTTAAGCGGAATTCTTTGCTTATTGTCGAGCAACGCTACATCAATGTCTTCATTGGTCATGGGTGCGGGATTGTCAACAAACATCAATTAAACTGGCAAAGTGCTCTTACAATCACTGCCATCCTTTGCCCGACAAAAGCACTAGTGTCTTTAGCTTGTGGACGATTACAACATATAGACAAACACAGGGCACGCATCAAGTCGAATGTAAGAAAACTTGGCATTATAAAATAGTGAGATTTGGGCACTTAAAACAGGTGGCCAAGATTACATTTCGAAATTACGAAAAAAAAAATGCCAAAATTTGGAAGTATGAATAGTATATCCATATGAGAAATTCTCTCACGCGCAAGTACACCATAACTGAAAAATATAGAGAGCATACATCTCTCGCACGGGGAATCTTTTTATGGACTCCACACTGCGGGAGAGACAAACTCTAGTCGTAAATGGTGAATAAAAGAATATGGAGTAAATGCACATGAGACAAAGTCTCTACAAATACATGGTAAAAAACAAGCAAATGAACAACGCTTTTATTGTCATGCCTAAATTATTTCAAAGTTGTGATAGCATATATGTTTTTCTTCCAGATTTGTTTCACCAATAACCAAACTTAAGGTTGTTTTAATTATCTGTTGCCTTTACGTGCATTTTAAGCAAATTTTGTGATTTTTTTTTATTGATAAGTGCCAACAGTATTAAGTGCGCATGGAAACAGGGATACTACCATTTAAAAAAAACTATTGCAGAATATTATCCCCGGCAATTATCTCCGTATATTTAAGATGCTTTTTGTGCATTTTGTAATATTGCACTTCGTTATCTATGATAACGTATTACTCATATTTCGGTTTATGGATTTCCAAATGTTTTGACTTGATCTGCTCTGAAGAGACATGGTTGTCGATATGGCCATTTTCCAGAAACTAAATTCATAGGAACTTCGATATTTTGTTATTTATTACCGCTTGGCCGATACGTATACCTCTTCTAGTGAACTGTTAGTTAAAGATCCCAACAGCCAGTACTTCAATGCTATCCCCAAAGCGATTTTATTTTGAAAGTTGCAGTATCTAAATTTAAGCACCCTTTTTTCAACTTAAGTAGTATATCAGTCGTGCATAGCTCTATCTGGCTTTTCTATTTAGATCCTTTTGGTAATTATTTTCTTTCAAGTTTTAAACATATTTCGGTTTATAGATTTCCATTTTTTTAAGTATCTACAATAAAAGTAGTTGATATGGCAAAAAGCCGCAGGTTTTCAAAAACGTTTTTGAA
>MJUU01059632.1:35451-74812 GCA_002080025.1 Modiolus philippinarum | reverse complement strand
CAACTTAGCATTAGCAACACACACACACACCCTTAAAAGTTGTTGAGTGATACTCTTTTACACCCCTTGAAGACGACTCAGCTTGTATTATAAAGCTCTTTTGATTTTGGCAGGTATGATAACAAAGTTAGAGTGGATGCTTGGGAACGTACACGCTTGCTGGATTTAAACGCATACCCCTGTCAGACATCGTAGTGTTAAGTCAACTGCTGTAATCATACCTTTAAAAGAAACTACATTTATTTTAGAATTAGCATGAATCGAAGTCCATAAACTCTGTCAAAGTCTTATTTGAAGATTTCCTAGCCAACTTTATCTTGAAGCACATATTCATTAAAATTATAGGAAGTGCGCAGATGGAACCCAAACGATGTAATTAACAGTCATCCCTTGTATTTTTCGATTGTTTTGTTTTGTTTATTTTATTTATACTTTTTTGTTTTGTTTTGTTTTTGTTTCGTTTTCGTTTTTGTTTTTAGTTTTTTATATTTATTTAGACAGTTTCATACTTCTGGGCATAGGGTATGTATAATTTTTCACATTCTCTATACAATTTTTCAAATTCAGCCGTAAAATCTGTCCCATCCTGAAATATAAAGACTACATGCTGTCATAGATCTTCCAAATTCTTTCTCACTTCTTACTTCTAACTTCTTACTTCTTAATTCTAACTTCTTAATTTTAACTTCTTACTTCTTACTCCTTACTTCTAACTTCTTACTTCTTACTTTTAACTTTTTACTTCTTACTTCCAAGTTGCAACCTGAACAGGCAAAGGACATTCAACTCTGTATTTATCTAACTTCTTACTTCTTACTTCTAACATCTTACTTCTTACTTCTAACTTCTTACTTCTAACTTCCTACTTCTTACTTCGATGTTGCAATCCGGAAAGGTTTCCTTTCCGGATTGCAAAACTGACTTCGGTATTAATATTGTCAATGTTCGGACTGAGGTTTCAATATATTATTCCTCTAGTTTATGACTAATTGCAAAAGCAATAAAAATTGATTGATGGATCTAATGGCGTTTAACGTCCTAATTTCAACATTTCAGCCAAAATCCAAGACGAGAACAGGTTTATCAAGACATTAGGGTGAAGGGAGAGTCAGCCTCGCAACCCGTTAACCTACGTACTACGGGACTGTTGCAAGGATTATTTAACGTGAACGGTCTTGTATTTTTGAATGTAATAAGCGATGTGTTGTATTTTGCATTATTATCAATGAAGGAATATGGAGTAAATGCAAATGAGACAAAGTCTCTACAAATACATGGTAAATAAGCAATGGAACAACGCTTTTATTGTTGTTCTTCATCTTGAAGTCGCCATGAGGCCTTCAACAATGAGCTTTACTCATGTCTTATAAAAATAGTGGGTAAAGGTTTGCATTTAGAAATATAAACTTATTCAATCTTAAATAACAAATTGTAGAGACAGAAAATCGTGTTCATCTTGCATTGGCCCCAACTATATAATCCTGGAAAAGAGTTGGAATTAATCTTCTTTTTAGCTCACCTGACCCGTTTGTCCGTTAATTGTTCATATATTGATCATCTCCTCTGAAACCAATTAAACAATTCAAGCAAACTTTACAGGAATAATCGGTATTGAAGGTGATTAACAAAAACTGCTCATTCCGTTCTGATCCAACACAAAACATACCTGCCAGCGAGGAACATAATTTAACATTGGACCCTATTGGAAAAACATTATTTTCGTCATCTGCTCAGAACTTATGGAAGCAAATTCAACCAAACTATACTGGAATGATGTCGTATGGATATATCGAAGTTCCTTTACAAATGTACAAGGATTGCACATTTCGTTCCGATCTGACAAAAAACATGGCCGCCAGTGCGGAACATAGTCATGCAAAGAAATCAATACACTTCTTAAATCAAAAGCCCCCTCTTGCTTGCCACGATTAGAACGTTGCCATGGAGACATAAATTTTATGTAAAATTAACCCCCGCGTTTTCCATTTTCCCAGATTGATTTTGCATTCAAAAAGCTGTTCTCGTCTTAGAAGTAAGAAGTAAGAAGTTAGAAGTAAGAAGTTAGATGTTAGAAATATTTTGAAAGATATACGACACTGAGTATGTAGAGCAGGGAATGAACACCCAACTCTCATCCTTTAATTTATGGTGTATCCCTTTACTTGCCTAGTATTCCAGGAGGTGTAATGCTGATTTTAAAAAAATTCTAAAATGAATGTGAGGCACTTTCAGTACTCTTCTCTAAAATAACTTGGGAACTGCATGTATCTAAATCAACTGAAAATGAATCTGTGTGTTCAAGGTTAATGCACACCTTTACCCGTTATTTTAATGGGACATGATACAAATAAACACATCGCTTATTACACACAAAAATACACTACCGTTCACGTTAAGGAATTCTTGCAACAGTCCCGTAGTATGTAGGTAACGGATTGCAAGGCTGACTGGCCCTTCATCATTAATCTAATTACGCTGATAAATCTGTTCTCGTCTTGGATTTTGGCTGAAATGTTGAAATTAGGACGTTCAACGCCATTGGATCTATCAATCAATTTTTATTGTCTTTGCATATTAGTCATAAACTATAATGAAACTTCAGTCCTAACATTGACAATATTAATACCGAAGTCAGTGTTGCGTAGCCTTTCCGGATTGCAACATCGAAGTCAGAAGTTAGAAGTTACAAGTAAGAAGTTAGAAATAAGAAGTTAGAAGTAAGAAGTCAGAATTAAGAAGTTAGAAGTAAGAAGTACTAGAAATTGGAAATATTTTGAAATACATTTATATAACAACATCTGAAGCAGGGAATGAGCTCCAAACACTGATCATTAAAACTGTATCGTATAATAAACAATTGCAAGTCATTATATTCTAGAAGGGGGAAGATTTAAGGATGTATTGACACCGCTCTGAGTTAAAATCCAGCAAATGTGTACGTATCCATGCATCTGCTTCCTTGATTTTCTGGACTGGATGATAAGATTTTCTCCCAAATCTTATCACTCTTACCTTGATGAACTAAGTTCCACCATACAACCTATATCGTCTCGAAGGGGGTGTATAAAAAGAGGATGAACAAAAACCAAAACAATCTTTTCCGATTGCAAGAATTTATCTTCCAAGGACTATTGCAAAATTGAAAACGATTTCCTATATATGAAGTTTTCTGTCAATTGAATAAGTTTATATTTCAAAATGCACTTCCATGTCCAGGCCTTTTTTGGAGCGGGAATCGTGAAAAAATACCCCTTTATAATAGGCGTGATGAGCGACTTCATAGAATTTTTAACGTGAAAGCCACAAATTTATAAGATGGGTTCTTCAGGACCCAGATAATACAAAAATACAAGACCTTTGACGCCCAAGAAGTAGGTAACCGGAGGTAAGGCTAACCCCTGCCCCTCAACCCCTTTATCCAGTGGTATTCAAAATTACTCCCGTGATTCTCTGTTCTCAAATTGATTGTTATCGTCTTGAATTATAGTTCAAATATTGCTAGTAGAAGGTCTGACACCATTTAAGCTATAAAACAATCAATTTTTATTGATTTCGCGATAGGTCATAAACTATGAAACTTTCAGTCCTAGCAGAACTAAGAAAATTAAATACCGAAGTTGATGTTGCAATCCGGAAAGGCTACCTTTCCGCATTGCATCATCGAAGTAAGAAGTAAGAAGTTAGAAGTAAGAAGTAAGAAGTCAGAAGTCAGAAGTCGGAACTCGGAAGTCCCCTTCCGGCTTTCGTAAATCTCACTTGTTTGTATGTTTTTGATCGAGGAAATAATATAGTAGAGATCACTTTAGGTGAATTTATGTATTACCTCGATTAAACTGTATTTTAATATTTTTGGGTAAATACATGTAGTTCGGGAATATAGGGAAACGGGATACAGAAAAGGGAGGTTCGGGTACCCATACACTGGTTTAACCCTACCGCTGGCTTTTTTATTGTCGGCACCAAGTCCAGCTTATCCGAGTTCCTATCGTGATTACGTTTGCCTTTCATTCGTATTTTGCTTGTGCAGTTCCTTGACGATTGTGACATGTTGCTGATGAGGAATTAATTTCCGAAATGGCCATACAGTTCATTAAAATTATTGCAGTTGGAGTTAACATATGTGTTATGGTCTCATGTTCATTTACTCCATATCCTTTCGTGAAATAATGTGCTATTGTTGGTGTTTCCTGTTATTTCTATTCAACTAATTAGAGAAAATTATAAAAAATAAACAGCTGTGCTTAGTCGCATGATACGCCTGTCGTAACCCCATCAAAACTTTTAGTGATTTAGGAAGGGGTTTCAATTTAGTTTGCGCCTGTAACTGGCAAATTAAGCTTACTTTCGCTTTAATTAATATCTCTAAAAAGTATGAAATAAACTGACCGAAGGGTTATCAAGTTAGAACGCGACTTGTAAAAAATGCCTAAAATTGACGAATAAATTTCCATAACTCTTGACCCTTGATTGGACTTACTAATAGTGTGACTGGTGCCACAGGACATGCTCACCCATCCAGAGCACCTGATTTCACTTCCAGCTTTCATATGAGTTCAAACTTAAAGTGCCTCAGTTCTTAACGTCGTGTTTTCATTTATTTCCGTGCCTTGTGGCTGTCTCATGTCTTTGTTTTTCTGTGTTCTCGTTTTTGCTTTGTCTCTTGACTTTGATTTTTGTAATGACCACATTCCTTGTTCCTTCTGTAATCTTCTGTCGTTTTTGCATGAAAAATAGAAATTACATGAAAAAGTATACGGGCGTACAAAGATGGAATCTAGAATTTGTAATCACTTCTATTATACAGATCTTAAAAAATACACAACAAAAACAAAAATTACAGCATTCAAAGTGCCATGAATTATGATTGTAAAAAATTAATAAAAATAAACAAAAACAAAATATACATCAAATAATAAAAAAAACATGCATGTATTTCATACAATCAGGACTAAAAACACATATTATACAATTATAGTCTGTGTATGAAGTCGATACGATGTTATATTATTAATTTGATATCGTTTGAGAAATTTGATTAGTGGAGACCTGATCACATGACCCACTGTATTTTTAGAGATTGACTAGAAAACAGTATGTCGTAAAGCCATATCGCATATTTCTAGAAATAGTAATGCATATAGAAAGTTTCAATGAATGTTGCTGACGTGTAAAATCTGCTTGTTTTAAAACAACTACAAAATTTAATTACAGCTCTAGCTATTTTGGTGCATCAGTATGTGGTAAAAGGAAACTTAACAAAGAATTTTAAATACTTTAGAACTTTCTTAGAATAAGTAGTTTTATTTTTTAACTTTCCAAATGTATTAAAGATATAACACACAACTGACAAGAATGGCAGAAAAACGCCCTGTAGACAACACTTCAACACATTAAGTTACCAGTAAAAATTAAACAAATAAGGACTTTATTTTATAATCAGCCAAATTTTCATTTGGATCCTACTGGTTCTTTGAGCTGTGTTTGATTAATTTTTTGCTGATGAGAATCAAAGTCAGTTTCCATTTAGTTAGTTTTCAAAAAACTTATTACTAGCATGAAAATTCTGTTAGGAACTTCATCCAGATAACCTTGAAAGATGTAGAGGCGAGAAATGAATAAGCATTTCTAACTTTTGTCAGATTGGTATAATAAAAATTTTGAATTTACAACGTTTTGCAGAGTTTTCTGTAAAATTCAATATCAAGTCTAAGAGTTGTACAACTATTAATTTCTCAAGCATTTGCGTTATTGATTCATGTAAAACTTTGATCAGGCTATAGCCTTCTCAACTGCCACTAGGGATAACAAGGGGCGATAACTCTAAGGAAAAAACTTGTGAAATTTTACCGGCGACGAGATTGATGTCAAGGTGTGAGTTGGAAAAAAATATTTCTTGTAGTTTGCAGTGACTGTTCATGCGAAACTTTGATTGGAATTATTTCTGTAGATGGTCAAGTAAGTACATATGATATATGAAATATGATAAATGCATGTTACTCAACCTAAAAATGATGAAATTGTTGGGGGGTGTCTCGCATCTCGGTGTACTCTTGTCTTCTAGAAATATCCATAGTAAGTGCCCCCCTTTCGCCCCTACCTTTAATCCAATTCGTTACTGTCTAAAAGGTGTATACATGGCAATTTCTTAATTTTTGAGGTAGCCGTTTTGTACCGCTGCCCATTTGAAGCTGAAAATCTGATTTGGAGTTGACTGGTTTATACATGGTCCAAACGAGTGGAAATAGTAATTGGTTCAAAAGTAATAAACATTTCAGTGACTTTTATTTTATTAAGCCCTGTACTTTTCTTTACTTTTTATGAATGTTGGTTGTCAATTGTACCACCCCCTCCCCCCGAACCACACCCCACCCACACACCTCTTTGTCCTTAAAAAGAAAATTCCCATTAATCCAATTCCAATTTGAATGTTTATATTCTCACAATATCTATACTTACCTTACTCTCCTTAAAGATCAATTGTTAGTATTTGATTGTCTTTCATATCGGGGGCCTGGGTAGCAGAGATGTAAAGATAGTTCTACTTCCTATACAACCACTGTATTCCATCACTACTGCGTTGAGTTCGCGTCCCACCTTGTACAATACAAACAGGGTGCACTCGACTTACAATCGTAAGTGATAAGGTGTCAGTTACATGGGTTAGGTCGATGGTTCTCTCCGGGGAATCCAGCTTCCTCAACCACTAAAACTGAGCTTCATAAGATAGCTGAAATACTGCTTTAAGTAACGTTATACCATCAATCTTTCATATCATGTGTGTGTGGTGGGGGGGGGGGGCTTTTATTATAATCACACTGCATTACTAGAAGTAGACAGCTTGATAGTTTGATCTGTTCATGGCATTTAACCCAAACTAAATGTGTTTCAATTGAGATTTCCTGAGAAGCCAGTACTTTCATTTTTCCAGGGGCTTTAATTGTTCTGAGTCCCCGGCCCAGCCCTGGGTGGTAGACTGGGGTATACTGTTACCTTGTTAGCTTGGAGGGTAGTCCGGTAAAATATAGCACTCTTGGCCACATTCCACTGTAGACACCTGTGTAATGAAACGCTGCTTTGCATTCAATATGAACATCCCTTAATTCTTCTGGTATATTTTAAAAGGAACAGACACACTGGAGTTGTATTGCAGGCCAAATTTCCTTTTCTTATATATTTCTCGTCTTTAACCATGGTGGTCATGACTTACATGACTTAATGCCCTGGTTCACCAGTGTCAGATCCAGGGTGCCTGGGACCCCATAGGTTGGAAAATATTTAAAATTCCTATTTTTTTCTGATTGGGTTTGTTCCCCCTCCGGAAAAATATGTTTCACACCCCCCACTCTCTCCCATTCGCAGAAAGTCTAGATCTACCACTGTTTTCTCAACCACTCTAAATTTTTTAATTGACTACTGTAAAAGTTGAAATATTCCTGAGGGGTTTATTTTCGCTAATTTTGTGGTGTGCATATATTCGTCAAAATTTCCCTCTGCGTAAATACATGTTTATTTTTATTACCAGCCCAACGCGAGGTAAGTGCACATCGCGAAAATGAACCTCACGAAAAGGACTGTTAATATCATAATCCAAAATTCATGGCAAATAAGAAAAGCTGCATTAATATGGGTAAGTCAAGATATGCAAAATTAATGGGAACTCGCTGCATATGAATAGTAAAATTCGTATACTCAATGTCTCTAGTTTATCTGTCCCGAAAGTGTGAGCTACATGCATTGCCATCAATTGGTATCAGTCAACCATCAGACGTAACTTTTTTGAAATTGACCCTCTGAATTCACTAAACCATTTCCAACCAATCTTGAAGTAAAACTGCATGAACTTATGGCATATGACATTACTGTCTAATTAAATAAAGTCCGGGGTAAGATCCCCTCTGCCCCCCCCCCCCGTTTTGAATGGCAAAACATTTTGGGTTTTTTGTCTAAGGGTGTGCTCTATTGCTTTATGTTTCCATTAAAATATCTGTCACATCATACACTCTCCCATAACATTTTCAAACTGATGTCATAATTATAGTTTGAAGTAAAACTACATGAACTTATGGCATATGACATTAATGTCTAATATTTTGGGGATATATAATAATACCCCAATGATGACTAATTTTTCATGAAATTTTACGGGACTAAATATACATGACAGTGAACATACCCCTTTCAATATTTCTTATTTAAATACCCATTGGATTTATTGCCCTTTAAGTAATTTTAAACACTTTGTCTTATTTCAAAAAAATGGTACATGTATTTTGTTATTTGAAATGTAAAATTGAAATGTACAGCATGTCAAGAACTACATTTAAGATAGTTCGATCCTAAAAAAAATATTAGACAGAATTTTTTCTTTTAAAATATTTTGTAGGTCTTAACCTATATGTTCCGAAAATAAAATAAAAATCATATGTCACCGATCATCTTTTCATGTTAACTGGCTTTGAAAATCAGGCTAAATTCTTTTTCTGCAATATTTACAAGAATATATATGGAACTGTGAGAACATGCTTTTTTTTTCTTTCATATAAAATAAGTATAAGATAGAATTTTAAAATTTTTTTGATAATTCAGATATATACACTTGAGCTATCTGTTTCGCTGAAAAGTTCTATATGTCACCGTTTGATTAAGAGAGATACTTTATATAGTTTACGAAATAGACAATATTTACGGGAACGAGGGAAAGTGTATGTCAAACTTTTATGACGTCACAATGCATAGGCCAATACAAGAATGTTCTGGCTTGAAAATCAAGTCAATTCCACATCTGACTCGTGTTACACAAATGCGCTAATCGAATGCGCCGTGTATTAGTGTCGATATACCTAAATCGTAATGATAAAAAATTTCTGATGTATCCTCACCTTTATCCAAAATCGCTGCCAGCAGGGAACTAGTTTAACATGTGAACCCTCTGGGAAAACAGATTCAAATGTATTCTTCCCTGAAACGACTTCTCCAATTAGAACCATACTAAGTTACAAAAGTTCTATTGAGGTTTCCCTTCAATTTTACAAATATATCTGGTACGTCCACATCAGATCCAAGCATGGAACAAAGTTAAACATAGGTCTATATTACATCAAAATCTATTTATATATCAGAACATCTAGGTTATTTGGACTGTCTACATTTGCATGTTGCCCATAGAGTAGGATAGCTATACATGCCTGATATACATGATGTGTAGAGGGTAGTTTAGAAAAACTGTTCTTTCTTTTCTTCTTTCTTCATATTAATACCGCTGTTTTATTTAGGTGCACTCCTTCCACTCTTTTTTTTACAGAATAACTTTAGTTTGCACCCATATTCATGAAAAAGAGTGTATCAAAATAAAAAAGCGACAAGTATTATATACAAATACATGCATATATAGATACATAATTTACATAATCAGCAGTGTCTTGTATATGATTACACAGCAAAAAAAAAGTGAAAAGCACTAATTCTTTTGCTCTAAGAAATTTTGTCAATAACTGAGTGGTGAAGTACTAGCAGATGTAGGTAAAACTGAAGTTTCCTCACCTTTATCCAAGATGGCTTCCAGCAGGGAACTTAGTTTAACATGTGAACCCTCTGGGAAAACAGATTCAAATATATTCTCCCCTGAAACAACTTCTCCAATTAGAACCATACTAAGTTACAAAACTTCAAATAGGGTCTGTAAGTCTCGTCATGTGACACCGAGAAATCACGATAAATCTGCAATTTGAAAACGTCTCCCGCCAAAATATGACGTTGCAGGATTATGACGTCCCAATTTTTTGTTTGTAACGTCATATGTTTTTGCTATAAATGCAACTTCCGGGTACAAAGTATGTGCCCGGAAGTTTCAAAATTGAACGAGACTTACAGACCCTATTGGAATGTCTCATTGGGAACTCTCCAAAATAGGTCTAGTTGGCAATTACTGGCTGATATTCCTTTCTTCTATTTCAAGGTGTAGTGTTTAAAAAGATGGCATTTTCTAATCTAATACATTGTAATATATATACTCTTTGTTAATAAAAGACGTATTGTCAAATTGTTATACAATAACACAAGTTCCTAATTATACATCAGTCATTGATAATACCAATATCAAAAAAAAAAAAAAAAAAAAAATAGCAATGAAGACAGTATAACATAACTTCATTTTAAAGACTTGAACAATATTTTGAAAGACCCCCCCCCTCTTGAAAGACAATCATGGAATTAGATAAAGGATGCAGGGGATAGTTTCCTCTGTCTGCCCCTCTCCGTAATTTATTAATAAGAAGGTGTAGGTATATGGAAGTTCATTTTCATACTTAATAATTGAAAAAGTGGGGTTTCTTTGCTGTCTTTCTAATTTCGTGTCATTTTTGTAATCATTTATACACATTTGCTGTTTGGATTGAGATTATTAGTCCGTTCTGGTTCCTTGAACTTGTGTACGTATCACTATACCTTTTGGCTTAGGATACCAGTCAAATAATGGCAGCCTCCAGTCAACAGACACTTTCTCAAAAATCATCGTGGTCGTTAGCTGAGTTTAAAGTAGTTTATTGCAGGATTTTATATCGCAATCAATAGCAAAAGCCCAGATTTGTCCCTGTGTTTGCACAAATGATGTTAATATTGCTCAGAAATAGGGTACGGTACACCATTTTGGGGCATTTTTAAATTTAAAATTTCAACTTGTAAGCCCAAAACAACTCTTCAAATCAGCTTTGGTTGCTTGATTTTACTTGTTATGAGATACTTTAATTGCATATTTTGCTAAAAATAAGTTTTGTTTGGAGATATGAATATTGGATTCAGAATTACAGAATTAAAGAAAAGCGCGGTCCTCCGACGATCAATTTTGCCAATTAAACTGTCCCCTGCACCCTAAAGACTATAGCAAGAAAAATAACTGCAAATATCTTTTAAATTACCTCCCTTGGTTTGAAATTGATCAATTTTAGATTAGAGTTATCTTTCTTTGTGAACAATTATTTTTCTGTCTGAATACAACGTATATATTAATATAAATTGTTTTTAATTAATTCTAATAATACAATATTTCATTTCCAGCATAATTTAACCAAATCTGTGCTATATTAAATTTTAGTTGATATAGCTACATGCTAAGCTTGTTTCCAGTCTTGATATATGAATTTTAGGAGCTGTATTTATAAATCAATTAGCATAGTCTCTCTTATAAATGAATTATACGTTCTCTATTCCTTAATTGTGTTTGCACATGTCACATATCAATTTGACCACGTGCAAAGGTAAACAAACTGTTGACAACCGGCAATAATTAAGGTTAAGGCATTGTTCCTGGAGGCTATGATCTGACACTATCTTAATTACCCATTGAGAAATAATAGTTATCATATGAATGAGGAATTGTAAAATTCCCGATTTTGCCGACCAGCTTTCAAATTTGATAGCTGGTCTTCTTTAAAATATAGCTGGTCGGGGAAGCCGGCTATTACTGCCTATTGAGAACCCTGCTTGTATTATCAGTTTGTGCATCAAAAAACATGTAACACAGGAAAATAAAAATCTATACATGTATGTAATAACTTTTTACATTAAGACAAGTTACAAAAAATAACCATGTATAAAAATATCACAATACTTCTCTGTAAATAAAAAAAAACAAGATATTAGTAAGTAATATAAGCAATAAAAGTATTCATTCTCTTTAAATTTATTTAGTTTTGATCGCGTATTTTATGCATGTCATCAAACGCGTCAAAATAAAATAATATAATAATCTAAGGCAGAAGACCTAAGTTAAGGGGGATAATTTTTTAAATCAGTAAGACGTTTGAAACAGCCAAGATCATTGAAGCTTTTTAAGCATCGATGTAAAAAGGATTAAACTCATCTTTGTTTCTTAGAAGCTTAGAATATATTTATGACGATGATTTAAACAAACATACAAGTGATTTTTTAACTGTTATGTCCCTTAACCTAGGTCTACCTCCGAAATTCCTCGAACATAGGTATTTGTATCTTATGGTCATTTGAGACTGTTTTAAGAACTTACAACAGAATAATCGAAAATACGTCTCCTACTGTTGACCTATGGCTTCAAACCTTTAAATCATGAAAAAAAATCGGGAATCCAAGATTATAACAGAAATATTTTTATTAATAATACAATCTGTTCATACTAAATAAGCAATATCAACTTGTGATGAAATAATAAACATTTGTCATCAATACATCGACTTAATGCACGATGATGGCACTGTTCCTACAAGGAGAACTTCACCAAATTCGTCCGCATACTTGTGAAATTTGTTATTGATGGAATAATTTCGTACGGCTCTCGGAGTGCACGTGTTGTAAGATCAATCATTGTTACATTAAGTGGTAACTCATTTACAACAATCTTAACTATTTGCTTGGTTCCATGTCTGAAACGTCCTCTGGATTTTAACCTTACCAATTTTTGAGCATATTCCAACATTGAACATGTTGATATGTATCTTGAACTGCGTCCGTTGCTTCCATAAGCGACATGTTCCGCAACACTCAAGTCTGATAGCGGATTTTTTGCTCTTAAATCATCATTGATGTTTTCACTTTCCCTAAGAAGTCTGTACAATTCAGTAAATTTTTCCTATAATAACAATTAATTATCAGTTTCAATTTGAGGATGTTCGCTGGTCAACTTGAAAAAAGGTTTTTAAATAATATTTTTTGTTTCAAAACTGAAAGAGAAGTAATTTTTACCGAAAAAAGGTAGGTTTCTGATGTCGTTTTTGAGATTTAAGAGATTAAAAAAGCGGTGGGAAACTGAACTCTCCTGAATTTTACATAGGTTTAACATATACTAGTTAAGTATGATAGAGGGTGATAGACATCATCATTGATGTTTTCCTTTTCCCCAAGAAGTCTGTACTATTCAGGAATTTTTCATAAAATTACAATTATCAATGTTCGATCGTCAACTTGAAAAAAAAGTTTTTAAATAAATTTTATTTTTTGTTACTAAACTGAGAAAGTAATTTAAGCGAAAAAAATCGGTAGGTTGCTGATGTCGTTTTTGAGATTTAAGTGATTAAAAATTTGGCGGGAAACTGAACTGTTCTGAATTTTACAAAGGTGTTTATCCGTGATCGAATGTTGTATAACTTTTCGTACGCAGCAACGATGAAAAACCTAACAATTAGATGTTCCGCTGCCTCTGTCGATGTTATATTGACCGAATTTCAGATCCATTAATGTATCAAAGTAAGATGGTGCTTCTATAAAAGATACAAACACCTTGGCCTCCGTTTTATAATCCTCCATCATCTCTTTCAAAGCAAAGCATTTCATGACACGAAATTACAAACGATACAAAAGTGAAATGTCAAAACGGCCCTATCAGAAAGCAGATGCTGGTAGTGCTAGAAGAGCGTGTTTGTATATCCATACTTCGATATACTTACCAACACTTTCTGGTACTTGGTGAAATTTTTACCTGAACTCGAAAACTGTTCTCTGTCAGTTAATTACTTTAACTTCAATATCATATTCAAATGTAATCACTTCAAAATCTTATAGTGGAATAAAACTTAATTCTTTTATTTTAAAGCATTCGCGTTTCTAGGAACACTTGATAGCATTTTTTCTCCCTTGACTTCTCTTTGGAAACCCCTTATTTTTTCCCTTTTAACCCCATGTAATATCCGGAACATTTCCGGAATTTCCATGAAAGGTTTTGGGGTTAATTCATATATAGCGCTTAGTTTCAGAGTAAAGGAATTATAGAATTGAAGGCAATTTTGCTGATAAATGGTAACGGTTGTGATAATTTATTCCAGGTGACTTTGAAATTGAAATTTATGATCATAATATTTTCTGCTGTTTCGTTGTATTGTAAGTTTCAGTTCATACAAAACGCACCCGGCCTTTCCAAATGTAAAAGGCAACGTGAATAATTCATTAAGATCTAACTTAATTTTTGAAAATGATCTGGATTCTCAGGATAGGAATTTTGCTGCCATAAGCATTCATTAAAAGATTATTTCTGGCGTTTATCTTATTCTGGCTGACATTAAAAAAACGATTTCAGGTACTAGACACTTATAATTACATCCATGATATTTTTTTTTATAAATTGGCATAATTAATCAACCAATCCTACACACTTGAAATCCGCAATGAAAAGTATGGGTCACCGTGCTTGTTTTTTCTAGAATCCAGGTCGAAATTTGTGCTTTTCTGCCATTTTTTTCACTTAAATTGACACAGAATGTGAGGGCAAAATACAGGAACGCAATCTTTAACTTAAAAAAATGAACCTTTTATCCATGAGAATTTGTACTTTTTTAATAAATCGTTTATGAACTTAACTACAGGATAAGACGAAAATATGTACAGGTCACCATGCTTTTAACGGATATATTTTACAAAGTTACCGTAACGAACATTATTTACGGGAAATGGGAGTTAATTCGCTACCAAGTAGACAAAATATGAAATATGACAAACACTTATGACGTCACAAAGGAAAACCTGTCAAATGACTGTTCCGCCCAAAAAATCAAACCAAATTCATATTCGACTCTATATTTTTCAAATGCGCGATTGAATTGTACAGTACAACACTGTCTGTCTACCTGGAACCATTGTTTCGTTTGTAACGCCTGAATTAAGTTAGGACAACTGATTTTTACAATTTTCCGGTTGTTATGCACCTACTTTGTCTTTTCTGTCCTTTTGATTTCGGCGTATGAGGATTTTTTTTCGGTAATTGTATCATTACTCTTATTTCAGTATAACACAAAAAATACCGAAGTTGCATAAAAAACAGTTATTTTCGTTATGCTTTACACGTGTTTCAAGGAGTAACCTCTCATCAGCTGCATTATGATCAAATAATATGGAAAGGCATAATGCATAAGTTGTCCGCAACGAAGTACTCGTTTCCAAAAAAATATCGAAATAAAATCCAAATCCAGTACCAAGGACACAACCGAGTGCCATACACAGAATGAAGCCTCAGCATTTTTAAGTCGTTAGAATTTTGAGAAAAACAGTAAATTTTTATAATAAGCTAAGTAAAATTTTCATGACGGACAAGTCTGACTCTTGGGCTGGTGAATACCCTCGAGGACCTCGGCTCCACAAGCAGTGGCATCGGCCCAATGTTTCAAAATACCAAAAAAATTTCGAAGTTGCATAAAAACCAGTAAATTTCGTTATTTTATGTATAAAACAACAAAATAATAATTACGCTTCCTGAATAATTAAAATAGCTTACATGCTTACCCTTCCGGGGCACCTGATGTCACTCTTGTTTATTGAGAGTTCACACTGTTAGTGCTTTAGTTTTGTGTTGTATATGTAACGTTCGTGTATTTTGTGGGCATGTGGTGTCTTTGGTCTTCCGTCTTTTGGTGTTCTTGCTTTTGCCTTGTCTCTGGACTTTGATTTGTGTAATCTTGTGCTTTGTTCCTTCGGTATTCCACTGCCGTTGTTTTTGACATCAGATCTATCCCAATGAACTTGAAATTAAAGAAACAACTGAAACACCTACTTCAGCTTCGTACCTAAATCTTTTATTGTATATTGACGAAGATGGACGTTTGTAAATCTAAGCAAATCTATATGACAAGCGTGATGATTTTAATTTCCCAATTGTGAACTTTCCCTTTCTTAGCAGCAATATACCTACCTCTCGTTACTGATTCGTTACTGTCGAGCGTGTAGTATGTACAGTGATTTTTTGAAGAGAGCAAAAACATTGTCCCAAAAGCTGCTTATTAAGGGATTTGTTTAACCTATGTTTATTTCATCCCTCAAGAAATTAATTCTATGTCCGTCACCATAACATCATTGAAAGATATGACCTGCCAGTATCCCAAATTAAAGTGGACATTTTCAGCTAGATTCACGTCTTCCCGGATTTGACTACCTACTTTGACATTTTCCCGGATTGACTCACTCACAGTATGACGGGTGCTGTTAACAGAGCAGGACATGCTTACCCTTCCGGGGCTCGTGATGTCACTCTCAGTTTCACTGGAGTTTACACTGTGAGTGCCTTTGTTTTGAATGTTGTAATTTCTATTTCTGTGCTTTGTGTCTGTCTTGCGTCATTGTTTTCTGTGTCTAACGTCATTGTTTTTTCTGATCTCGTTTTGGCCATGTCTTTGGACTTCGATTTTTGTTAATTTCACTTCTTTGTTCCTTCGGTGTTCTACTTCCGTTGTTTAATTTAATTATAAAATGAAATCATACTGAATAACACTATCCACAGAAAAAACATTGATTTTACAGATGCAATAAAAAAAAACAAATAAGACAATGGTACGCCCGAGAGAAATAAGTGGAAATCACTCTAAGAAAATATCTTACTTTTAGCAGTTGGAATCATTGATTTAAAACCTGACAATAAAGTTACCGTTACCAAAAATAGGGCCTGTAAGCCTCGTACAATTTTGGAACTTCTGGGATCAAAAAATGTACCACGAAGTTAAATTTTACACAAATATATATATCACGATTCAAACAAAAATCTGAACGTCATAATCCTCAGACGTCATGCTTTGGTGGGAATCTTTTTCGAATTGCCAGTTTATCGTGAATTCTCGTGAGTCACATGACGAGATTTAAATAAGAAACAACGGCAGTAGAATACCGAAGGAACAAGGGAAGCGATGACTACAAAAATCGAAGTCCAAGGACATGGCAAAAACGGTAACAGATAAAAACAAAGACAAAACAAGGACGTGAGGCAGCTACAATGCACGGAAATAAAAAGATAACATTAAGAACTAAGGCACTCATAGTGTGAACTCCCATGAAAACCGGGAGTGACATCAGGTGCTCCGGAAGGGTAAGCATGTTCTGCTCCGCTAGCGGCACCCGTCACACTATCAGTGAGTCAATCCAGGGTTGAGTCAAATCCGATTATGTCAAATCCGTGAAGACGTGAAATCTAGCTGAAAATGTCCGTTTTCATTTGGGACACAGACACGTCATATCTGTCAATGATGTCATGGTGACGGCCATAGAATTTCTGAAGGGATGAAAGTAAGAAAGGCTGAACAAATCCCTGACTAAGCAGCTTTTGGGACAGTGTTTTTGCTGTAACTAAAAAGTCACTGTATAAACTGCATACCCGACAGTAAAGAAAAGAATCAGCTGTGAAATGTACACTCCATAGGCTGGAGAGGTAGGTATATTGCTGCTCAGAAAAGGAAAGTTCACAATTGGGAAGTTAAAATCATCACGTTTGTCATACAGCTTAGATTTCAAACGTCCATTTTCGTCAATGTAAATTAAAAGATCTAAATACGAAGCTGAAGTAGGTGTATCTGTATTCTCTTTAATTTCAAGCTCATTGGAAATAATCCTTGAATTTCGGATTATTAAGAGAAAGTACATCGTCTATGTAGCGGAAGCTGAAATTAAAGGACTGGGCTAAATGTTTTTGTTTTTTCTGTGTAAGCCCTTGTAAAAACTTCGCCTCATACGAAAAAAGGAAGAGAGCAGCTAAAAGTGGCGCGCAGTTAGTTCCCATGGGAATCCCGATTATCTGTTGAAAAACACGGCCTCCACATTCGACAAAAATATTATCTATTAAAAATTCCAACATCTTGATTACGTCATTCTCAGTGTACTTCTTGTTTGACTCAGTGTGGTTCTTTACAAAATATGTTTTGTCTTTCCCTACTACTAAATAAGTGTATCTGCGTTCTCCGTTTTTAGTGCAGAAACATTGATGTATCAAATCCGAAATTACTGTTTTCAATTTATTGTGTGGCAGGGTAGTATAAAGAGTAGAAAAATCAAAGGTTTGTATGCTGTGGCAATGGGTTAGACTGCTAGAGGATAGCTGTTCGAGAAGATCTTTAGAATTTTTTAGAATCCACATCTGATTGACGCCGCTCGGGGAGTAGACTTTATCACAGTAACTTGTCAGGCCATCTCTGACTGTGGTCAATAAAGTAGTAAGGAGCTTAGAAAGTGGTTTAGTGGTGCATCTGGAAGATCCCGCAATAAATCTCTGTTTGTATGGGTTCTTATGAAGTTTAGGGACCCAGTAGATGTAGGGGAGCTGATTGCTATCATCATCCGCTTTGATGCCAAAGGATGCAAAAACAGAGTTGTGATTTTCAATAATTTCCTCCCTTGATAGTGTAGTGGGAGTATAAGTAGGGTTTCCTGATGAACTGTCTATTCCCATCTCGTTAACCAGACAGTCAAGATAGTGTTTCTTACACATGAACAGTATGTTGTTAGAAGCTTTGTCTGCAGGGACAATGACGTAATTTTCATGGAGGTTGTCCATAGTTTTCCTAACGAGGGGATCTTCAAATATACTGGGATTTCTGGATTTCATTGATGTATTCATTTTTCGTGATTTTTCATAGAGGTACATAACTCCTCCTACAGTTTTGATACTAGGAATTTTTCCATTTGCAGATCATTTGTACCTATACTGAAGATGTGCATGTTGTAAAGATTTTGATATTAGTTCATTTTTGTCAAAATTTACATTGTTGAACTTGGTCCTTAATGGAGAATTAGTAATATAGAGTAAATAGTTTGTCCGCGCAAATCCTCCTACAGTTTCTATTTTGCAGATCAATTGTACCTATATTGGTAAGTTTTTTTTTTAATTTTGTTTATTTTTTTTGTTGAACATATACATTATTTAACTAAGTCATTTTTTTGTGATTTAGTAAAAGAGGATACATAGTTTGTCCTCCTACAGTTCGAATGCTAGGGTGTTTTTATTTTGCGATTAAGTGTACCTATATTGAAGATGTGCATGTATAAAGGATTTTGATTTTGGTGCATTTGTCTCAAGAGAATAAATGTACATTGTTGAACTTTTTTTGGGGTGATTAAGTAATAGAGGGTAAGTGTATATAGATTGTCCAAACAATTCGTCCTGCAGTTTTGAATATGTGATTTTGGTTCATTAATAAAAATAATGAGAGTTTTCTATGTATCATGTATGTTTTTGTCGCATGTGCATTCACTCCTTATCCTTTCATTTTTCTATTTGTTGAACACAGTCATTTTTGACGATTTAGTAATAGAGGGTACATAGTTGGTCTATATAGTAACATGTGTTGAGCGGGGGTATCATATGTGTCTTACAGACACAAAAATCACTACTTAGATATCACTATTTGATTCAACGAGGGGGGGGGGCATGTCATTCAAGGACAATTCAAATCCGTTTTTTATGCAAAACAACTATTGTATCAAATCAAAAATTACAGTTTCAAATATTATTTATGTTCCGAATCATACGCATACAGTTCAGACCGTAGGCGTATGTCTTCAAAATATGTATACCGTCGGACCATACGCGTATGGTCGTACAGTTCGCGGGCGGGCTGTGTAATAAGATGTAAGTCTTATGCATTATCTAATCAAACAAAAGCAGAGATGTAAATACCAGTCATATATGTCAAATATGTGATTTCGGCTTACCCTGAACTGTTTTTTCTTCTGTTAATACTCTATTTAGATTTAAACTTGTAAAAATGTATATGGAAGACAAATTCAAAACATTTTTGAATAAGTTGAATCAGTTGCTAACAAACGAAAAAGCCGAGAAAAAAAAACAACATTTTTTAAAACATGGAAACGTTGAAAGATTTCGATGGTATGTAAAGACGTTCGTCTATATAAATTGCAAGCAGTACGGCAGGAACAAAGAAATATGTGTACCTGCAAACAAAAATTTTAATGGTCTGTTTTCCTTTTGCGTTCCTCTAAAATAGGATTATGTTTTGACATTGATTCTTTTTCTTAAATTCACAATATCTGAAGTGAATGGCATAAAATACGGTGAAGTGGTGAATGAAAAAGTTCTCCTGATCCTGTACCACGTGGCCGACTCAGATATATTAATTCGGATCCTCCAATGCGCAAACTGATTACATTTTCATATCTGATCTGCCTGTCATTTTTTTTCTATCAGAGATGTACCCAACAAAGCCCATTTTTTGTAATTTTTGTAACACTTTTAGACTATAGTAGGCTCTACTGGCTTTCATTCATTCACCTATATGTATTAAACAAATTTGTTTGGATACCCATACTGTCATTATACCGAAATGGTCTGGCTCTATCCATGCCGTATTCCGTATAGATCTACATACGCGTACACGGTCCGACCGTAGGAGTATACGCATATGCTCTGGACCGTACGCATACCGTCCAAATACGCGTATGATCTGGAACATGTACAGAGTAGAAAGTTGATAATATATCAATATTTTTGAAAGATATCTTGGAGACAAAATTGTGAAAACTGAATAAACAATGAAAATACATGGAGTAAATGCACATTAGACATATTGCCCAAAATACATGTTGAAACCAAGCAATGAAACTACGCTTAAAATGTACTTCTACACCTAAAAGTCACCACGAGGCCTGAAAAATGAGATTTGCTTTTACCTAATACTAAGTTCAAGACGGAACTAAGCACCGGTTTGAGCGGAATTCATTGCTAAATGTCGACTTACGCTACATCAATGTTTTTACGGATGCGGGTTCGCCGACAAATATTAAGTCAAATGTTCTTACAATCGACTGTCATCCATTGGCCTACAAAAAGACCAATAGAAGACAATTAAAATATATATACAAGCACAGGACACCCATCGAGTCGAATGCAAGAAAACCTGGCACAATAAATCATGAGATTAGGGCACTAAACAGGTGGTCGGAATAAAGTTTGGGAGATACAATGAAATAAAATGCCAAAATTTGAACGTATATGTGTATTCATAACAAAATACCGAAGTTATGAGCAATTCTCTCAAAAACTAGTACACCATAACTGAAATGTATAAAGGGCATTCATCTCTGCATACCCTTGTTCATGAGTGAAGTAAATTTTTCATGAATTATGATTCACTAGTTAAAGACAAAAACCTTCGTACCGCTTCTGGTCTTTTATAGACGACCTTTCCAGGTGTTTCCAGGTGTAAATTATAATCGTCCTCTGCGGTACTTTCTTGTTCATCTGTTTCAAGTAATGTGTTACTTTCAATCCGAGAATTTTGTTCAGTTCCTCCTATTTCTATGTCACTTTGCTGCAATATAAAAGTTTTTCAGATTGAAATGTTCGTTACAATATTTATAGCTCCTTTTTGAGCCGGAAAAAGGGATATGTTTTTTGTTCCGGTTTTTCGACTTGGGGGTGATTTCATGATCTCAAGATTCTATTATAAATGAAAAAAATGTACATGGTTAAAGTAAGTCAGGGTTTTGTCTTCATATAGTGAGCTTGTAATGTAAGGTTAAAAACATTAAATTTTTGTCATGAAATGTATTTGCTTATATTAAGTTCGGTATTCAGCTATCTATTAGGACATAAGAATAGTACAGATGATAACATTCAGAGCTTAATATTTATCTTTGAAACATCACATCGATAAGGACAGAATACTTGTGCCCAACATTTATGACAAACTTTGATTTCCAATCGTGAAGTTCTCCATTCTATATGGTATAATAGCAATTTATGCAACAGATTCAGTATATACATATGGGATTTAATGCGTTATTCCGTAGTATTGCTCTAATTCCCGAGTTTCATTTTTGGATCAGAAATCAAATACTAGTCGAAGATTAATTCTAGTCACTATTTACAAGTCATTGCTTCATTATCAAACCATTTCTAGACACATTTGCGACATTTTACCTGTTTGTTCAATACACTGGCTTTGAATACTAGTATTCAGAATTTAAGGTTACGTATGTTTCAAAGAATGCTCATTCTTTCGGGGCAACAAAGGGATTCTTGAGTATTTAAGAATTGGTGATGTCTGTGTTTTATGTTGGTTCCCATCGCAACATTCAGCATGCCTTCGCTATATACACATACAAGTAATAAATGTATACGAAATCGGACAAGGAACCAGACTATTTATGCTATAGTTCTGTTTATTACCTTTGTTACAATAGCATCGAACTATCATGCTATAAGTTACTTTAGAATTTAAGATTCTCTCAGAAATCATATTTGATAATTGACTATCTCGATTAAAAAAAAAATAAAATAAAAAACGCCAATTCAGCTGCAACACCATGAAAAATCACGGCAACATAGCTGCAACATAAAGGTTAATTGAAAATGAACAAACCCGAACGAGAGTGTGAAAAACTTATAATTGGTAATATGAATCCCTAATAAATCGATGTATTCCAAGGTATTCCAGAAGGGTAGGCATGATTTGCTCCAGTCTTGGCACCCGTCACCCTCCATTGAAAAGTTCGGTATTAAGTCAAAGTCCGTGTTTTTAAAACATGGATACGTTGAAAGATTTCGATGATATGTAAAGGCGTTCGTCTAGATAAATTGCAAGCAGTACGACAGGAACAAAGAAATATGTGTACCTGCAAAAAATATTTTAATTGTCTGTTTTCCTTTTGCGTTCCTCTAAAATAGAATTATGTTTTGACATTGATTCTTTTTCTTAAATTCACAATATCTGAAGTGAATGGCATAAAATACGGTAAAGTGGTGAATAAAAAAGTTCTCCTGATCCTGTACCACGTGGCCGACTCAGACATATTAGTTCGGATCCTCGAATGCACAAACTGATTGCATTTTCATATCTGATCTGCCTGTCATTTTTTTCTATCAGAGATGTACCCACCATTACCCCATTTTTGTAATTTTTGTAACACTTTTAGACTATATGTATTTTAAACATTTTTGAAATTATGGATTTCCTTTGTTTGGGTTCTAGTGCTAATGAGGAATTAATTTCCGAAATGGCCATACAGCTCATTAAAATTGTTGCAGTTGGAGTTAACATATGTGTTATGGTCTCATGTTCATTTACTCCATATCCCTTTGTAAAATATATAGTAGGTTCTACTGGCTTCCATTCATTCACCTGTAAGTTTATGTATTAAACAAATTTGTTTGGATATCCATACTGTCATTATACCGAAATTGTCTGGCTCTATCCATGCCGTATTCCGTATACTTACGCGTACACGGTCCGACCATAGGAGTATACGCATATGGTCCGGACCGTACGCATACCGTCCAAATACACGTATGATCTGGAACATTTACAGAGTAGAAAGTTGATAATATATCAATATTTTTGAAAGATATCTTGTAGACAAAGTTGTGAAAACTGAATAAACAATGAAAATATATGGAGTAAATGCACTTTAGATCTATTGACCAAAATACATGTTGAAACCAAGGAATTCAACTACACTTAAAATGTACTTCTACACCTTAAAGTCACAACGAGGCCTGAAAAATGAGATTTGCTTTTACCTAATACTAAGTTCAAGACGGAACTAAGCACCGGTTTGAGCGGAATTCATTGCTAAATGTCGACCAACGCTACATCAATGTTTTTTTACGGATGCGGGTTCGCCGACAAATATTAAATCAAATGTTCTTACAATCGACTGTCATCCATTGCCCTACCAAAAGACCAATAGAAGACAATCAAAATATATATACAAGCACAGGACACCCATCGAGTCGAATGCAAGAAAACCTGGCACAATAATTCATGAGATTAGGGCACTAAACAGGTGGTCGGAATAAAGTTTGGGAGATACAATGAAATAAAATGCCAAAATTTGAACGTATAATGTGTATTCATAACAAAATACTGAAGTTATGAGCAATTCTCTCAAAAACTAGTACACCATAACTGAAATGTATAAAGGGCATTCATCTCTGCATACCCTTGTTCATGAGTGAAGTAAATTTTTCATGAATTATGATTCACTAGTTAAAGACAAAAACCTTCGTACCGCTTCTGGTCTTTTATAGACGACCTTTCCAGGTGTTTCCAGCTGTAAATTATAACCGTCCACTGAAGTACTTTCTTGTTCATCTGTTTCAAGTAATGTGTTACTTTCAATCCGAAAATTTTGTTCAGTTCCTCCTATTTCTATGTCACTTTGCTGCAATATAAAAGTTTAACTGATTGAAATGTTCGTTACAATATTTATAGCTCCTTTTTGAGCTGAAAAAAGGGATATGTTTTTTGTTCCGGTTTTTCGACTTGGGGGTGATTTCATGATCTCAAGATTCTGTTGTAAATGAAAAAAATGTACATGGTTAAAATATGTCAGGGTTTTGTCTTCATATAGTGAGCTTGTAATGTAAAGTTAAAAACATTAAATTTTTGTCATGAAATGTATTTGCTTATATTAAGTTCGGTATTCAGCTATCTATTAAGACATAAGAATAGTACAGATAATTACATTCAGAGCTTAATATTTATCTTTGAAACATCACATCGATAAGGACAGAATACTTGTGCCCAACATTTATGACAAACTTTGATTTCCAGTCGTTAAGTTCTCCATTCTATATGGTATAATAGCAATTTATGCATCAGATTCAGTATATACATATGGGATTTAATGCGTTATTCCGTAGTATTGCTCTAATTCCCGAGTTTCATTTTTGGATCAGAAATCAAATACTAGTCGAAGATTAATTCTAGTCACTATTTACAAGTCATTGCTTCATTATCAAACCATTTCTAGACACATTTGCGACATTTTACATGTTTGTTCAATACACTGGCTTTGAATACTAGTATTCAGAATTTAAGGTTACGTATGTTTCAAAGAATGCTTATTCTTTCGGGGCAACAAAGGGATTCTTGAGTATTTAAGAATTGGTGATGTCTGTGTTTTATGTTGGTTCCCATCGCAACATTCAGTATGCCTTCGCTATATTAAAATACAAGTAATAAGTGTATACGAAACCGGACAAGGAACCAGACTATTTATGCTTTAGTTCTGTTTATTACCTTTGTTACAATAGCATCAAAATATAAGTTAATTTAGAATTTTAATATTCTCTCAAAAATTGACTTAAATTGATTTAAAAAAAAATAAAATAAAAAACGCCAATTCAGCTGCAACACCATGAAACATTACGGCAAGATAGCTGCAACATAAATTGGAAAAAAGCATAACAAAGGTTAATTGAAAATAAACACACCCGAACGAGAGTGTGAAAAAACTAATTATTGGCAATATGAATCCCTAATAAATCGATGTATTCCAAGGTATTCCAGAAGGGTAAGCATGATTTACTCCAGGCTTGGCACCCGTCACTCTCAATTGAAAAGTTCGGTATTAAGTAAAGTTGGTGTTTGTCAGTTTAGTAATTAAATCTGGATCTAGATCTACACAAAAGTGTCAATTTTATTTTCGAAATAGAAATATTGTAAAAGTGCTCCTGAAATCTCTTTTATGCAGTTATATCCTAAGATTTTGTTATAAGCTGTAGGATTTTTGTCCGATTTTTGTATTAAGTAAGGTTGCTACAAACTTTTCAATTTCAAATATTTCAAATGGTAAAAAAAGTACATGGAGTAAATGCACATGAGACAAAGTCTCTACAAATACATAGTAAAAAACAAGCAAAGAACAACGCTTGGATGGTTGTTCTTCATCTTGAAGTCACCAAAGTCTCAAATTATTACAATAAAACTCCTATTCTTATGAATAAGTATAAAATGCCAATATTCAACAAAGCCAAGAAACATTGAGCATGACAACTGTATCGAAATAACTGTTAAATCATATTTTATATGTTAATGGATTGTCAAGTCAAAAGGTAAATATTACCTCCTCTTGTGTTTCGGGGATACTATCTATAGCTATATTAATCCAAAAATTGACATCTTTTGTAGAACCTCCAATTTGGTCTTTTTGTATGGTTAAGGAAGCTTGAACGTCAGATTTACTTGTATCGTCTTCTGTGTCACTGAACTGTTAAAATAAAGTGCAAGGAAGCAATGGATACCGATATTCCATTCTTATCAAATTGGTGGAATTAGCAATTTCAGTAAAAACGTGGTCTTCATCACATGATCTTCTGATTGATTAAGATGCGATGTGTTAACACAGTAAAGATCACAATATTCACGCAATTACACAGTCCGCCCAAAGTAAAGCATCACCAATATTTAAAGTTTTACTAAGAAGACATGAGGAAAGCTATAGGTATAAAATTTTGCATGATGATAGGCCTGAACATTAAGCATGTAAAACACTTTCTAGCTTTAAGATATATACTCGAAATTTGCAAACCTATCCTTCAATATGCAGAATACTAGACTCAAGAATATTTACAACATTGAATGTTAGTTTGAATTTACTACTAAATCACTTTGGTGGGTAAATGCTTATTTTATGCCTTTTGGATTCTTCAAATTGACTTGAAAGTCGTCCAAATTTAAAAAAGAAAGAAACAGACAAACTGTTTATCCATAAAATAGGAAAACTCTTTACCAAAGTTTCCAGATGCTCTTTAAAAAAATTAGATTTCAAAACGTAAAACACGATTATGAAATTGTTTCGTTGCGAAATATCGACAAATTTGGGGAAATTCATCTGTTAAAATGTCTCCTGTATTCAAACTTAACCAGCTACATAAACAATTCTCATGTGAAATACACATACAAGCTCTAATTGTTGTTTTACTTTTGTATCAGCAGCAACGGCAACGATTCGGCTTCAAATTGATTTCGCATAAATTTTGGACTTAAAATGCACTTTTTTAATTATGATATAGAATTATCAAAATTATATCATTTATAGTTTTTTTAACCAAAAACTCTAACGCCAATCTAGCTTCAAAGATGATTTTCATGTAAAAATAAAGGTGTTGCTTAACATTTCGTGGACTGTATATTATCTGCCATTACTTAAAGCTGTAGAAATATTTTTATCTTGTTATTGAAAATAGCTGAGTATATTGCCTCCGGTCAACTCTCACGACAGGATCACTGGAATCAATCCAAGTGCTGGGCAAGGATACAAAAAATCAAGTGGTTGCCGATTGTACCAAAATCTTTCGCTCTAAGAGGTCAAATGATAAGCAATACAGGCATAAGACACTTGGTCAAGTTAATGACCACTCATATATCAATTTGAACAGAACTTTTAACACGTGAATCTAACATTTTATATTTCAAAATGATTTTAATATTGTTATGTTATGAAAATTATTCTAATTACAAGAAAAACAAATTCATAAAGGTACACCACTCATTTAGAGTGATGCATATTCCATGGCTATTTTAAAAATGAAGTGCAAAATGGGAGTCGACAACTCCCCTTGGTCTTCACATGTGCACTCGTGTGAAAAAAAGAAGCCTCCCAGATTCAATACCGGCTGCTTCTTTTGTTTGAAATGTACGGTATCTTATACTTAGATGTCATATTTTTGCGGGAAACGTATTCGATTTGCAATGTTATCGAAGTCATGTAATGACACTTACAGACGCAGTGTGTTTGTTACAACGCTTTTTTACGACAGCGACAAACTTGGAAGGCTGATAAGTTCTTGAATTAGATCAGATGTAAGATCAGGACATCTTTCACAAGTTAAGAATTTTCTTATTTAAGAATTTTCTTATTTTAATATTCTTTACTGGATTGACGGTTCGGTTCTCACTTACTTTCTTGAGTTTAGGGCAGCGAAACGAGAGGAAACGGTGTCGAATTTTTCTTATACAAGTGAAAAATATTCCGATACTTAATTTTGATCGAGTACGTAAAATACGAAAAGAAACGTCTGTTAACGTATACTGTGTGATTAACGTCGTCGCCATTTGCATGTTCTTTACATTGTGACGTCAGGTAGTTTATGAGGTTACGTCATTGTTACAATTGTTGCATTACAAAAATGAACACTTTTGGTTTGTCATTTACCCGTTGAAGAGGAGATCGCGTGCATCGATGTTACATGGGTTATTTTCCACTGTAAACCACCATTTACGGAGGAATTATATTCTCATTAAGGTCAGCGTGTAAATATGTTTATACCAACCTTTAGAATGAATAATATGCGTATGAAGTCAAATAGTAAGTGATTTAGAGTTTAAGGATGTGATATTAACAAAATCATCTTTTCATTGAGGAATATGACTAGGGATGTCAACGAGTACTCGGACGAACCGTGTATCGATTAGTTAACCTGGTAATCGAATACTCGGCTTTAAATTTATATATCTAGAATACACGTATTTTATCTCTTCAGATGGCCCATACATATTTTTATTTGTAAAATGAATTCCATAACATTTGCGATTTTAGATTTGAACCGTTAAAATGCCACTTCCGAAATATGCAGCATGTTTCAGTCTGATAAAAAAACAACAACTGTCAAGTGTTAACTTGAGTGGTATTCTTAGTTACATAATAAAGAAACCGACTTTCTCAAGAAATAAGGTCATAACTTTTCTCGACAAAAACCATTATTTCATTGAATCCCTTGAACATCCCATGTAGTGGTTTTTTGTCCACGTGTTAGTAAATTTACAAATTATATAATCATAATTGTTTTGTCTCCAATTAACATATTGATTTGAAATGATTTTTAAGTAATTAAGATTAAAAGCTGTTAATTCAATAATTCAATTGTAATCAAAATCAAAATGAATGAAAAAATATTACTGAGTATTTTTCTACATAAAATCAAATTATTTGTTCATGACCTATCGAGATTAACATACAACTTCTTTCCGAGTGAGTACTCCAGTACTCGCTCGGAAAAATTTTCGAGTACTCGAGAAATAAATCTTGTCCCTGTTGACATCCCTAAATATGACCATTACAATTGAAAGACATGCAAAACTGTATTTTAATTTTAATGTTGCAGGTAAGGCGCCATTTCGATGATTTTTCATCTCGTTAGTGCAACTTGAATCAAAAGACTGGAAAACCCGTACCAAAATATACGTAGTTTAAATATGTAAAACAAATTGTAGATGTACAGGAAATTTCCTGATGCTCCGTTATTGCTGGATATAACGGGGGCGGTCAGGAAGAAAATTAAAAAACCATATCAAATGTCTACTCTTTTTTTTTCAAAATGAAATAAACTTGTCTTTGTTTCCGATGTTTTCATATTAAATTATGTTCATACATCGTGAAAATTAGTTCCAACATTTTTCGTGAGAAATAAAGGAGTTGCCTACTGTAACTTCATATACCAGAGTTTAAAATAATTTAGATATAATTCTGAAATAATTTGAATATATTAATAATTGACGTTGCCAACTTCAAAAAAATACCACCAGACCCAAGTGAGCGACCAATTTCTAGCGACCAATTTTTGGGTTTGTCTAAAAACCAAAAATTAAAATAAGGCCCTAACTCACCTAAAACAATTTGTAGCGACCAATTTATTAAAAATGTTTAAAAATGACAGACAAAAGCAAAAATGACCTATAAACCATGAAAATTTGCTAATCGTAAATACAGTGCATAAATAAGAATGTGGTACTTAGTAACTGCTTTTTTTAATGTAAAAATTTTAATTGGTGGATCCAAAGGGGGTTCCGAGGGTTGGACTCCCCCTTTTCGGACAATCATGTATTTTTTAATGAATATCCTGATGTTTTATCAAGGTATAACCGAAAATTTTTCGTGCCTTTTACTTTTAAATTGGAACCCCCTTTTTCAAATTTCCTGGATCCGCGCCTTATAAAAAACAATATCTATACTTGCAATTGTTAATAATTTATTGAGATAACAAAGTTAAATTAAGTATAATTGTCGAATATAGCAATCATTAAATTAATAAATAAGGGAAAAAGTTATATGTAAGAATGTTAAGCTATGTTGAAATAGAAAATTTTATCTTACTTCAAGAAGAAAAAAAAACAGATTAAAAAAAACAAAGTTATATCCCTTTTATTTATTCCGTTTTGTCTGAGAATTGAGTTTATTGTAATATATATTGGAAACATTCTAATACCTTCTCAACTCTTATTTTAGAATTCAAAAATAGATCAGAATATATACTCTTTCCGACTGATTATTTCATTTCAAAAACTTAATTACAAATTCAGAATAATAAAACTACCTCTTTGTTTATATATTGGATGACATATCTCCCAAATTTTCTATATTACCAAGTGGTAGTCGAAAGTTGTTGAATCAAAGTTTAAGCAAGACAGTGTTTGGGGTTCACTGCAGCCATGAATGGTACGTCCCCCATTTGGCTCTTTCGAAATTGATAAATATATATAAATAAATGTAAGCGTATAAATCTAATGCATATTTTCCAGTTAAATATGTTCGATACGTTTGTCCCTGATATATTCCCCAAATGCACTAATATAAATGCGTAAGAGTTATATATTATTCGATGGTGGCTAATAGACTAATTTGCCGCATGAATAAACAAAGACCATTCAAAAACCACGCCTCTTTTGGGGAGTTCATACATATCCATATTCAAGCACAATACAGGAAGTCTATATATAGCAAGTCTCAAAGTGGTCATTTCCGACGTTTTGACATTCAAGTGCAGAAACCCATCCAGGCGCATATGGTGGAGGTCGGGCAGGGCATCTGCTTTGATTTTACCAAGCGGGGTTGAAAACTTTGCCGTCAGGAGTTCTACAGAGGCCTCAACATACATCCCCCTTTTTTTTGAAAAATCAACAAAAGTCGAACTTTGGACCCCTGCTGAGGGCTTAAGGTGCAGTAACCCACCTGGGCACTTTAGTTGGAAGAAGACAGGGGTACTAGCTTCCATTTAAACCACAAGTGGTTAAGAACTTTGCCGTCTGGAATTCTACAGAAAGTCTCAAAGTGGTCATTTCCGACGTTTTGACATTAAACTTTGGAAACCTGCTGTCGGCTAAAGGTGCAGGAACCAACCCAGGCGCTTATGGTGGAGGTCCGGCAGGGCATCTACTTTGATTTTACCAAGCAGGGTTGAAAACTATGCCGTGAGGAGTTCTACAGAGGCCTCAACATACACCCCCCTTTTTGGAAAAATCAGCAAAAGTCGAACTTTGGACCCCTGCTGTGGGCATAAGGTGCAGAAACCCACCTTGGCACTTAAGTTGGAAGAAGACAGGGGTACTAGCTTCCATTTAAACCACAAGTGGTTAAGAACTTTGCCGTCTGGAATTCTACAGAAAGTCTCAAAGTGGTCATTTCCGACGTTTTGACATTCAATTTTGGAAACCTGCTGTGGGCTTAAGGTGCAGAAACCAACCCAGGCGCTTATGGTGGAGGTCGGGCAGGGCATCTGCTTTGATTTTACCAAGCGGGGTTGAAAACTTTGCCGTCAGGAGTTCTACAGAGGCCTCAACATACACCCCCCTTTTTGGAAAAATCAACAAAAGTCGAACTTTGGAGCCCTGCTGTGGGCTTAAAGTGCAGAAACCCACCTGGGCACTTTAGTTGGAAGAAGACAGAGGTACTAGCTTCCATTTAAACTACAAGTGGTTAAGAACTTTGCCGTCTGGAATTCTGCAGAAAGTCTCAAAATGGTCATTTCCGACGTTTTGACATTCAACTTTGGAAACCTGCTGTGGGCTCAAGGTGCAGAAACCCACCCAGGCGCTTATGGTGGAGGTCGGGCAGGGCATCTGCTTTGATTTTACCTATCGGGGTTGAAAACCTTGCCGTCAGGAGTTCTACAGAGGCCTCAACATACACCCCCCCTTTTTTTTTGAAAAATCAACAAAAGTCGAACTTTGGACCCCTGCTGAGGGCTTAAGGTGCAGAAACCCACCTGGGCACTTTAGTTGGAAAAAGACAGGGGTACTAGCTTCCATTTAAACCACAAGTGGTTAAGAACTTTGCCGTCTGGAATTCTACAGAAAGTCTCAAAGTGGTCATTTCCGACGTTTTGACATTCAACTTTGGAAACCTGCTGTGGGCTCAAGGTGCAGAAACCAACCCAGGCGCTTATGGTGGAGGTAGGGCAGGGCATCTGCTTTGATTTTACCAAGCGGGGTTGAAAACTTTGCCGTCAGGAGTTCTACAGAGGCCTCAACATACACCCCCCTTTTTGGAAATATCAACAAAAGTCGAACTTTGGACCCCTGCTGTGGGCATAAGGTGCAGAAACCCACCTGAGCACATTAGTTGGAAGAAGACAGGGGTACTAGCTTTCATTTAAACCACAAGTGGTTAAGAACTTTGCCGTCTAGAATTCTACAGAAAGTCTCAGTGGTCATTTCCGACGTTTTGACATTCAACTTTGGAAGCCTGCTGTGGGCACAAGGTGCAGAAACCCACCCAGGCGCTTTTGGTGGAGGTCGGGCAGGGCATCTGCTTTGGTTTTACCAAGCGGGATTGAAAACTATGCCGTCAGGAGTTCTACAGAGGCCTCAACATACCCCCCCCCCCTTTTTGGAAAAATCAACAAAAGTCGAACTTTGGACCCGTGCTGTGGGCTTAAGGTGCAGAAACCCACCTGGGCACTTCAGTTGGAAGAAGACAGGGGTACTAGCTTCCATTTAAACTACAAGTGGTTAAGAACTTTGCCGTCTGGAATTCAAATCAAATTATTTGTACATGTTCTATTGAGATTAATACACAACTTCTTTCCGAGTGAGTACTCGAGTACTCGCTCGGAAAAATTTTCGAGTACTCGAGAAATAAATCTTGTCCGAGTTGACATCCCTAAATATGACCATTACTATTTGAAAGACATGCAAAACTGTATTTGAATTTTAATGTTGCAGGTAAGGCACCATTTCGATGATTTTTCATCTCGTTAGTGCAACTTGAATCAAAAGAACTGAAAAACCCGTACCAAAATATACGTAGTTTAAATATGTAAAACAATTTGTAGATGTACAGGAAATTTCCTGATGCTCCGTTATTGCTGTATATAACGGGGGCAGTCAGGAAAATTAAAAAAAACATATCAAATGTCTACTCTTTTTTTTTCAAAATGAAATAAACTTGTCTTTGTTTCCGATGTTTTCATATTAAATTATGTTCATACATCGTGAAAATTAGTTCCAACATTTTTCTGGAGAAATAAAGGAGTTGCCTACTGTAACTTTATATACCAGAGTTTAAAATAATTTAGATATAGTTCTGAAATAATTTGAATATATTAATAATTGACGTTGCCAACGCCAAAAAAATACCACCAGACTCAAGTGAGCGACCAATTTCTAGCGACCAATTTTCTAGCGACCAATTTTTGGGTTTGTCTAAAAACCAAAAATTAAAATAAGGCCCTAACTCACCTAAAACAATTTGTAGCGACCAATTTATTAAAAATGTTTAAAAATGACAGACAAAAGCAAAAATGACCTATAAACCATGAAAATTTGCTAATCGTAAATACAGTGCATAAATAAGAATGTGGTACTTAGTAACTGCTTTTTTTAATGTAAAAATTTTAATTGGTGGATCCAAAGGGGGTTCCGAGGGTTGGACTCCCCCTTTTCGGACAATCATGTATTTTTTAATGAATATCCTGATGTTTTATCAAGGTATAACCGAAAATTTTTCGTGCCTTTTACTTTTAAATTGGAACCCCCTTTTTCAAATTTCCTGGATCCGCGCCTTATAAAAAACAATATCTATACTTGCAATTGTTAATAATTTATTGAGATAACAAAGTTAAATTAAGTATAATTGTCGAATATAGCAATCATTAAATTAATAAATAAGGGAAAAAGTTATATGTAAGAATGTTAAGCTATGTTGAAATAGAAAATTTTATCTTACTTCAAGAAGAAAAAAAAACAGATTAAAAAAAACAAAGTTATATCCCTTTTATTTATTCCGTTTTGTCTGAGAATTGAGTTTATTGTAATATATATTGGAAACATTCTAATACCTTCTCAACTCTTATTTTAGAATTCAAAAATAGATCAGAATATATACTCTTTCCGACTGATTATTTCATTTCAAAAACTTAATTACAAATTCAGAATAATAAAACTACCTCTTTGTTTATATATTGGATGACATATCTCCCAAATTTTCTATATTACCAAGTGGTAGTCGAAAGTTGTTGAATCAAAGTTTAACATACACCCCCTCCCCCCTGTTTTGATAAATCCACAAAAGTCGAACTTTGGACCCCTGCTGTGGGCTTAAGGTGCAGAAACCAACCTGGGCACTTTAGTTCGAAGAAGACAGGAGTACTAGCTTCCATTTAAATGACAAGTGGTTAAGAACTTTGCCGTCTGGAATTCTACAAAAAGTCTCAAAGTGGTCATTTCCGACGTTTTGACATTAAACTTTGGAAACCTGCTGTGGGCTCAAGGTGCAGAAACCAACCCAGGCGCTTATGGTGGAGGTCGGGCAGGGCATCTGCTTTGATTATACCAAGCGGGGTTGAAAACTTTGCCGTCAGGAGTTCTACAGAGGCCTCAACATACACCCCCCTTTTTGGACAAATCAACAAAAGTCGAACTTTGAACCCCTGCTGTGGGCATAAGGTGCAGAAACCCACCTGGGACTTTAGTTGGAAGAAGACAGGGGTACTAGCTTTCATTTAAACCACAAGTGGTTAAGAACTTTGCCGTCTAGAATTCTACAGAAAGTCTCAGTGGTCATTTCCGACGTTTTGACATTCAATTTTGGAAACATGCTGTGGGCTAAAGGTGCAGAAACCCACCGAGGCGCTTATGGTGGAGGTCGGGCAGGGCATCTGCTTTGGTTTTACCAAGCGGGATTGAAAACTTTGCCGTCAGGAGTTCTACAGAGGCCTCAACATACACCCCCCCTTTTTGGAAAAATCAACAAAAGTCGAACTTTGGACCCCTGCTGTGGGCTTAAGGTGCAGAAACCCATCTGGGCACTTTAGTTGGAAAAAGACAGGGGTACTAGCTTCCATTTAAATCACAAGTGGTTAAGAACTTTGCCGTCTGGAATTCTACAGAAAGTCTCAAAGCGGTCATTTCCGACGTTTTGACATTCAACTTTGGAAACCTGCTGTGGGCTCAAGGTACAGAAACCAAACCCGGCGCTGATGGTGGAGGTCGGGCAGGGCATCTGCTATGATTATACCAAGCGTGGTTGAAAACTTTGCCGTCAGGAGTTCTACAGAGGCCTCAACATACACCCCCCCTTTTTGGAAAAATCAACAAAAGTCGAACTTTGGACCCCTGCTGTGGGCTTAAGGTGCAGAAACCCACCTGGGCACTTTAGTTGGAAGAAGACAGGGGAACTAGCTTCCATTTAAACCACAAGTGGTTAAGAACTTTGCCGTCTGGAATTCTACAGAAAGTCTCAAAGTGGTCATTTCCGACGTTTTGACATTCAACTTTGGAAACCTGCTGTGGGCTCCACCCAGACGCTTATGGTGGAGGTCGGGCAGGGCATCTACCTTGATTATACTAAGCGGGGTTGAAAACTTTGCCGTCAGGAGTTCTACAGGGGCCTCAACATACAACCCCCTTTTTTGGAAAAATCAACAAAAGTCGAACTTTGGACCCCTGCTGTGGGCTTAAGGTGCAGAAACCCACCTGGGCACTTTAGTTGGAAGAAGACAGGGGTACTAGCTTCCATTTACACCGCAAGTGGTTCAGAACTTTGCCGTCTGGAATTCTACAGAAAGTCTCAAAGTGGTCATTTCCGACGTTTTGAAATTCAACTTTGGAAACCTGCTGTGGGCTCAAGGTGCAGAAACCCACCCAGGCGCTTATGGTGAGGTCGGGCAGGGCATCTGCCTTGATTATACTAAGCGGGGTTGAAAACTTTGCCGTCAGGAGTTCTACAGAGGCCTCAACATACACTCCCCCCTTTTTGGGAAATCAACAAAAGTCGAACTTTGGACCCCTGCTGTGGGCTTAAGGTGCAGGAACCCACTTGGGCACTTTAGTTGGAAAAAGACAAGGGTACTAGCTTCCATTTAAATCACAAGTGGTTAAGAACTTTGCCGTCTGGAATTCTACAGAAAGTCTCAAAGTGGTCATTTCCGACGTTTTGACATTCAACTTTGGAAACCTGCTGTGGGCTCAAGGTGCAGAAACCCATCCAGGCGCTTATGGTGGAGGTCGGGCAGGGCATCTGCCTTGATTATACTAAGCGGGGTTGAAAACTTTGCCGTCAGGAGTTCTACAGAGGCCTCAACATACACCCCCCCCCTTTTTGGAAAAATCAACAAAAGTCGAACTTTGGACCCCTGCTGTGGGTTTAAGGTGCAGAAACCCACCTGGGCACTTCAGTTGGAAGAAGATAGGGGTACTAGCTTCCATTTAAACTACAAGTGGTTAAAAACTTTGCCGTCTGGAATTCTACAGAAAGTCTCAAAGCGGTCATTTCCGACGTTTTGACATTCAATTTTGGAAACCTGCTGTGGGCTCAAGGTACAGAAACCAAACCAGGCGCTGATGGTGGAGGTCGGGCAGGGCATCTGCTATGATTATAACAAGCGTGGTTGAAAACTTTGCCGTCAGGAGTTCTACAGAGGCCTCAACATACATCCCCCCATTTGGAAAAATCAACAAAAGTCGAACTTTGGACTCCTGCTGAGGGCTTAAGGTGCAGAAACCCACTTGGGCACTTTAGTTGGAAAAAGACAAGGGTACTAGCTTTCATTTACACCGCAAGTGGTTCAGAACTTTGCCGTCTGGAATTCTACAGAAAGTCTCAAAGTGGTCATTTCCGACGTTTTGAAATTCAACTTTGGAAACCTGCTGTGGGCTCAAGGTGCAGAAACCCACCCAGGCGCTTATGGTGGAGGTCGGACAGGGCATCTGCCTTGATTATACTAAGCGGGGTTGAAAACTTTGCCGTCAGGAGTTCTACAGAGGCCTCAACATACACTCCCCCCCCTTTTTGGAAAAATCAACAAAAGTCGAAGTTTGGACCCCTGCTGTGGGCTTAAGGTGCAGGAACCCACCTGGGCACTTTAGTTGGAAAATGACAAGGGCACTAGCTTCCATTTAAATCACAAGTGGTTAAGAACTTTGCCGTCTGGAATTCTACAGAAAGTCTCAAAGTGGTCATTTCCGACGTTTTGACATTCAACTTTGGAAACCTGCTGTGGCCTCAAGGTGCAGAAACCCATCCAGGCGCTTATGGTGGAGGTCGGGCAGAGCATCTGCTTTGATTATACCAAGCGGGGTTGAAAACTTTGCCGTCAGGAGTTCTACAGAGGCCTCAACATACATCTCCCCCATTTGGAAAAATCAACAAAAGTCGAACTTTAGACCCCTGCTGAGGGCTTAAGGTGCAGAAACCCACTTGGGCACTTTAGTTGAAAGAAGACAGGGGTACTAGCTTCCATTTACACCGCAAGTGGTTCAGAACTTTGCCGTCTGGAATTCTACAGAAAGTCTCAAAGTGGTCATTTCCGACGTTTTGACATTCAACTTTGGAAACCTGCTGTGGGCTCAAGGTGCAGAAACCCACCCAGGCGCTTATGGTGGAAGTCGGACAGGGCATCTGCTTTGATTTTACCAAGCGGGGTTGAAAAGTTTCCCGTCAGGAGTTCTACAGAGGGCCCAACATATACTCCCCTTTTTGGAAAAATCAACAAAAGTCGAACTTTGGACCCCTGCTGTGGGCTTAAGGTGCAGAAACCCACCTGGGCACTTTAGTTGGAAGAAGACAGGGATACTTGCTTCCATTTAAATCACAAGTGGTTAAGAACTTTGCCGTCTGGAATTCTACAGAAAGTCTCAAAGTAGTCATTTCCGATGTTTTGACATTCAACTTTTGAAACCTGCTGTGGGCTCAAGGTGCAGAAACCCACCCAGGCACTTATGGTGGAGGTCGGGCAGGGCGTCTGCTTTGATTTTACCAAGCGCGGTTGAAAACTTTGCCGTCAGGAGTACTACTACTAGTTCTACAGATACCTCAACATACACCCCCGACCCTTTTTGGAAAAATCAACAAAAGTCGAATTTGGACCCCTGCTGAGGGCTTAAGGTGCAGAAACCCACCTGGGCACTTTAGATGAAAGAAGACAGGGGTACTAGTTTCCATTTAAACCACAAGTGGTTAAGAACTTTGCCGTCTATAATTCTGCAGAAAGTCTCAAAGTGGTCATTTCCGACGTTTTGACATTCAACTTCGGAAACCTCTTGTGGGCTCAAGGTGTAGAAACCAACCGAGGCGTTTATGGTGGAGGTCAGGCAGGGCATCTGCTTTGATTATACCAAGCGGGGTTGAAAACTTTGCCGTCAGGAGTTCTACAGATGCCTCAACATACACCCCCCCTTTTTCGAAAAATCAACAAAAGTCGAACTTTGGACCCCTGCTGTGGGCATAAGGTGCAGAAACCAACCTGGGCACTTTAGTTGGAAGAAGACAGGGGAACTAGCTTCCATTTGAACCACAAGTGGTTAAGAACTTTGCCGTCTGGAATTCTACAGAAAGTCTCAAAGCGGTCATTTCCGACGTTTTGACATTCAACTTTGGAAACCTGCTGTGGGCTCAAGGTGCAGAAACCCACCCAGGCGCTTATGGTGGAGGTCGGGCAGGGCATCTGCCTTGATTATACCAAGCGGGGTCGAAAACTTTGCCGTCATGAGTTCTACAGAGGCCTCAACATACACCCCCCTTTTTGGAAAAATCAACAAAAGTCGAACTTTGGACCCCTGCTGTGGGCTTAAGGTGCAGAAACCCACCTGGGCACTTTAGTTAGAAGAAGACAAGGCTACTAGCTTCCATTTGAATCACAAGTGGTTAAGAACTTTGCCGTCTGGAATTCTACAGAAAGTCTCAAAGTGGTCATTTCCGACGTTTTGACATTCAACTTTGGAAACCTGCTGTGGGCTCAAGGTGCAGAAACCCATCCAGGCGCTTATGGTGGAGATCGGGCAGAGCATCTGCTTTGATTATACCAAGCGGGGTTGAAAACTTTGCCGTCAGGAGTTCTACAGAGGCCTCAACATACATCCCCCCCATTTGGAAAAATCAACAAAAGTCGAACTTTGGACCCCTGCTGAGGGCTTAAGGTGCAGAAACCCACCTCGGCACTTTAGTTGGAAGAAGACAGGGTAGTAGCTTCCATTTAAATCACAAGTGGTTAAGAACTTTGCCGTCTGGAATTCTACAGAAAGTCTCAAAGTGGTCATTTCCGACGTTTTGACATTCAACTTTGGAAACCTGCTGTGGGCTCAAGGTGCAGAAACCCATCCAGGCGCTTATGCTGGAGGTCGGGCAGAGCAGTTGCTTTGATTATACCAAGCGGGGTTGAAAACTTTGCCGTCAGGAGTTCTACAGAGGCCTCAACATACATCCCCCCATTTGGAAAAATCAACAAAAGTCGAACTTTGGACCCCTGCTGAGGGCTTAAGGTGCAGAAACCCACTTGGGCACTTTAGTTGAAAGAAGACAGGGGTACTAGCTTCCATTTACACCGCAAGTAGTTCAGAAGTTTGCCGTCTGGAATTCTACAGAAAGTCTCAAAGTGGTCATTTCCGACGTTTTGAAATTCAACTTTGGAAACCTGCTGTGGGCTCAAGGTACAGAAACCCACCCAGGCGCTTATGGCGGAGGTCAGGCAGAGCATCTGCTTTGATTTTACCAAGCGGGGTTGAAAACTTTGCCGTCAGGAGTTCTACAGAGGCCTCAACATACCCCCCCTTTTTGGAAAAAATCAACAAAAGTCGAACTTTGGACCCCTGCTGTGGGCTTAAGGTGCAGAAACCCACCTGGGCACTTTAGTTGG
>MJUU01059632.1:0-29579 GCA_002080025.1 Modiolus philippinarum | reverse complement strand
AAGAACTTTGCCGTCTGGAATTCTACAGAAAGTCTCAAAGTGGTCATTTCCGACGTTTTGACATTCAACTTTGGAAACCTGCTGTGGGCTCAAGGTGCACAAACCCACCCAGGCACTTATGGTGGAGGTCGGGCAGGGCATCTTCTTTGATTTTACGAAGCGCGGTTGAAAACTTTGCCGTCAGGAGTTCTACGGATACCTCAACATACACCCCTGACCCTTTTGGAAAAATCAACAAAAGTCTAACTTTGGAGCCCTGCTGTGGGCTTAAGGTGCAGAAACCCACCTGGGCACTATAGCTGGAAGAAGACAGGGGTAGTAGCTTCCATTTAAACCACAAGTGGTTAAGAACTTTGCCGTCTGGAATTCTACAGAAAGTCTCAAAGTGGTCATTTCCGACGTTTTGACATTCAACTTTGGAAACCTGCTGTGGGCTCAAGGTGCAGAAACCCACCCAGGCGCTTATGGTGGAGGTCGGGCAGAGCATCTGCTTTGATTATACCAAGCGGGGTTGAAAAATTTGTCGTCAGGAGTTCTACAGAGGCCTCAACATACACCCCCCCCATTTGGAAAAATCAACAAAAGTCGAACTTTGGACCCCTGCTGAGGGCTTAAGGTGCAGAAACCCACCTGGGCACTTTAGTTGAAAGAAGACAGGGGTACTAGCTTCCATTTGAACCGCAAGTGGTTAAGAACTTTGCCGTCTGGAATTCTACAGAAAGTCTCAAAGTGGTCATTTCCGACGTTTTGACATTCAACCTTGGAAACCTGCTGTGGGCTCAAGGTGCAGAAACCCACCCATGCGCTTATGGTGGAGGTCGGGCAGAGCATCTGCTTTGATTTTACCAAGCGGGGTTGAAAACTTTGCCGTCAGGAGTTCTACAGAGGCCTCAACATACCCCCCCCCCTTTTTGAAAAAATCAACAAAAGTCGAACTTTGGACCCCTGATTAGGGCTTAAGGTGCAGAAACACACCTAGGCACTTTAGCTGAAAGAAGACAGGGGTACTAGCTTCCATTTAAACTACAAGTGGTTAAGAACTTTCCCTTCTGGAATTCTACAGAAAGTCTCAAAATGGTCATTTCCGACGTTTTGACATTCAATTTTGGAAACCTGCTGTGGGCTCAAGGTGCAGAAACCAACGCAGGCGCTTATGGTGGAGGTCGGGCAGGGCATCTGCTTTGATTTTACCAAGCGTGGTTGAAAACTTTGCCGTCAGGAGTTCAACAGATACCTCAACATACACCCCCGACCCTTTTTGGAAAAATCAACAAAAGTCGAACTTTGGATCCCTGCTGTGGGCATAAGGTGCAGAAACTCACCTGGGCACTTTAGTTGGAAAAAGACTAGGGTACTAGCTTCCATTTAAACCACAAGTGGTTAAGAACTTTGCCGTCTGGAATTCTACAGAAAGTCTCAAAGTGGTCATTTCCGACGTTTTGACATTCAACTTTGGAACGCCGCTGTGGACTCAAGGTGCAGAAACTCGCCCAGGCGCTTATGGTGGAGGTAGGGCAGGCCATCTGCTTTGATTTTACCAAGCGGGGTTGAAAACTTTGCCTCAACATACACCCCCGCCTTTTTGGAAAAATCAACAAAAGTCGAACTTTGGACCGTTGCTGTGGGCTTAAGGTGCAGAAACCCTCCTTGGGCACTATAATTGGAATAAGACAGGGGTACTAGCTTCCATTTAAACCACAAATTGTTAAGAACTTTGCGTCTGGAATTCTATACAAAGTCTCAAAGTGGTCATTTCCGACGTTTTGACATTCAACTTTGGAACCTGCTGTGGGCTCAAGGTGCAGAAACCCACCCAGGCGCTTATGGTGGAGGTCGGACAGGGCATCTGCTTTGATTTTACCAAGCGGGGTTGCCGTCAGGAGTTCTATAGAGGCCTAAACAAACATCCCCCCATTTGGAAAAATCAACAAAAGTCGAACTTTGGACCCCTGCTGAGGGCTTAAGGTGCAGAAACCCACCTGGGCACTTTAGCTAAAAGAAGACAGGGGTACTAGCTTCCATTTAAACCAACACAGGCGCTTATGGTGGAGGTCGGGCAGGGCATCTGCTTTGATTTTACCAAGCGGGTTTGAAAACTTTGCCGTCAGGAGTTCTACAGATGCCTCAACATACACCCGCCCTTTTTGGAAAAATCAACAAAAGTCGAACTTTGGACCCCTGCTGTGGGCTTAAGGTGCAGAAACCCACCTGGGCACTTAAGTTGGAAGAAGACAGGGGTACTAACTTCCATTTGAACCACAAGTGGTTAAGAACTTTGCCGTCTGGAATTCTACAGAAAGTCTCAAAGTGGTCATTTCCGACGTTTTGACATTCAACTTTGGAAACTTGCTGTGGGCTCAAGGTGCAGAAACCCACCGAGGCGCTTATGGTGGAGGTCGGGCAGGGCATCTGCTTTGATTTTACCAAGCGGAATTGAAAAATTTGCCGTCAGGAGATCTACAGAGGCCTCAACATACACCCCACCCTTTTTGGAAAAATCAACAAAAGTCGAACTTTGGACCCTTGCTGTGGGCTTAAGATGCAGAAACCCTCCTTGGGCACTATAGTTGGACTAAGACAGTGGTACTAGCTTCCATTTAAACCACAAGTGGTTAAGATCTTTGCCGTCTGGAATTCTACAGAAAGTCTCAAAGTGGTCATTTCCGACGTTTTGACATTCAACTTTGGAAACCTGCTGTGGGCTCAATGTGCAGAAACCCACCCAGGTGCTTATGGTGGAGGACGGGCAGGGTATCTGCTTTGATTTTACCAAGCGAGGTTGAAAATTTTGCCGTCAGGAGTTCTACAGAGGCCTCAACATACATTCCCCCTTTTGAAAAAATCAACAAAAGTCGAACTTTGGACCCCTGCTGTGGGCTTCAGGTGCAGAAACCCACCTGGGCACTTTAGTTGGAAGAAGACAGGGGTACTAGCTTCCACTTAAACTACAAGTGGTTAAGAACTTTTCCGTCTGGAATTCTACAGAAAGTCTCAATACTTCTTTCATACTTCCAAACTGATTAGTCAAGGTAGTGAAGAGTTAAAACCTACTGTTATAGAGATATCGGCCCCTTTGAAAATTTGAGATTGGCCCTAAGTCGGCACTTAATCGTCCTTAATCAATACTATTCGTACTATTTACCTATGATATATGGATTCGGGGTACATTTATAGTTCTAAAGCGATTGGTGTTGGTGTTACAGTGCTGTCGTGTACTGTAATAGAGATATCGTCCCTTGCAAATCAAAGTTCGGCCTAAGTCGGCCCTAATTCGACCCAAGATTGGTCTTAATCCGAACTATTGATAATTTAGTCATGTCCTATATGAATTCGGGGTATGTGTAGGTTTTTCAATTGATTAGTCATACTGTCAAGTTGATATCTGTTACCTTTATGAAGTCTCGTTCAGTACGAGATTTTACGTTATTTCATTTTATCTTGATGTTTTGTTGTGTTTGTCACAAACAATTGATGTAATATTTCATTTTTAATTATATTTATATAGTAAATTTGTCATATTTTGTAGTATTTGTGTTCCAATTTTACATTTCATGTTGTATTTTAGTGTCAAAGTTAAAATTAATATCGTTTAGTTGTCATATTTGTCACATTATCTTGATATTTAACGTTCCAATTTCTATTTTTATGTCAAAGTTTACATTTGTTTTCATCATTTCGTGTATTTCTGTTCCTATTTCTTGTTTCATATCGTGTTTTCAAAGAATGTATCGCCATTTTTGTTGTCTTTTCGCAGGGTTTTGCTGCTGATGCCACCACCACCACCACCACCATAGGTTATTTCCCACCACCACCACCAAGATATCCTCACCACCACCACCACCACCGCCGCAATAGACTATTATTCCACCACCACCACCACCCAACTACCTTTAAACCACCACCACCACCACCACCATAGACTATTATCCCTCCACCACCACCACCACCACCATAGGCTATTATTCCACCACCACCACCACCCTGATACACTAAAATCACATGGTTACTTTTACCACCAAAATACTTTAAATTAACTACTAATGTATCACTTAATGTTGATCTTATATCATTTATACCGGTATTTGTTGTTCATATTGTCTTCATTATCGCTTTGTTTACATATTTTGATGTGATTATGTCATTCTTAACAACTTTTTAATGGTTTATACAAGTTTTGTTTCCATTAATGTCAATAAGTTTTCGCGTTTGTTGTAGTTGTATTCATATTTCACGTTTCATCTTACGTTTTCATGTCAAGTTTGCATTTATCTTCATAATTTGTTGTAATTATATTCATATTTTACATTTCATATTGTGTTTTTGTGTTAAAGTCTTCATAAACATCAATTTGTTCAATGTTTTGCGTCACCACATCTTGATATTTAACGTTTCAGTTTGTATTTTCATGTACAAGTTTGCATTTCTTTTCATAATAACTAAATAACGAAGTTACTGTGAATAATTTGTTGTAATAATGTTCATGTTTAATGTGTCATGTTGTGCTTTCATATATAAGTTTAGATTTATTTTTCAACTTTGTTGCATTTATGTTCATATTTAACATATCATATTAAGTTTTTGTGTAACAGTTCATATGAATATGGTTAAGGTATGATGTTTTGTTGTGTTATTGTTCATGTTTAATGTGTCTTGTTAAGTTTTCATGCTCCAGTTCATGTCTTTATGTTGTCATGTATTGTTGTGTTTATATTCATATTGTGTTTTGGTGTTCAAGTTTGCATTTGTTGTCATTTATTGTTGTGTTTGTCTTCATACTTAACGTTATGTGTCGTATTTTGGTATAAACATTCATGTCAATGTTTGCATGTTTACATATCTTGTGTCGTTTAATGTTCATAGTTAAACATTTCTGCTTGTATTTAGTGTTCACATCGATTTGTTTCCATATGTTGTATCAGTTAGTGTTCATGTTTAACCATTAATGCTTGTATTTTTGTTCATATTTCATGTTGCATGTCGTATTTTGATATTCAAGTTCTCATGAATGTGGTTAATCTATAATGTTTTGTATCGTATGATCTTGAGTTTGTCTTTTGTTTTTGTGTTTAATATTCATATCAATGACTATATGTTGTCATAATGTTTGTCAATTCATTGGAGATTTCAAGTTATGTTTCAGTTTTATCATTAAAGTTCATATGAATGTCGTTTAATTTTGATATTTCAATGTTTCTGATTATATCTTTGTTCATATCAATGTTAATGTTCATATGTTTACATATTTTTGTTCATTCATAGTCATAGTTAACGTATCTTATGCTTTCATTTAACAGTTCACATCATTATGTTGTCAAGTTTTGTTGTATTTGTGTTCATATTTAATGTGTCATGTTATATTTTGATGTGAAAGTTCACATTTGGTTTCATACTTTGTTGTGTTTGTGTTCATATTTAACATATCATATTCTGTTTTCATGGAACAGTTCATATCAATGTGACAATGTTGTCGTTTATTGTTGTTTTAGTGTTCATTCTTAACGTTATGTTTCGTGTTTTTTGTATTAACATTCGTGTCAATGTTAATATGTTTACATATCTTGTGTCAGTTTATGTTCATAGTTCAACATTTCTACTTGTATTTGGTGTTCATATCGATTAGTTTCCATATGTTGTATCAGTTAATCTTCATGTTTAATGTGTAATGTTGTGTTTTTGTTCATATCTCATGTTACATGTTCATATGTTTTATATCACTTTATAGTTATACTTAACGTTAGGTGTATGATTTGGTGTTAATATTCGTATGTTGCACCATTTAATGTTGGTCTTTTAACATTTATGCTTATATTTGGTGTTCACATTCATATGTTGTACAATTTAATGTTGGTATTTTAAGATTTATGCTTGTATTTGGTGTTCACATTCACAGGGTTTAATAGTTTGTTTTACTTTATGTTGATCTTTTAACATCTATGCATGTATTTGTTGTTCACATCATTGTGTTTTCATATGTTATATCACTTCATGTTGATCTTTAACCATTTATGCTTGTATGAATTGTTCATATCGTCCTTAATATCAATTTATTTTCATAGTTAATGTCAGTTAATAGTTATAGCTGACGTTTTACTTCTGATTTGGTGTTAACATTCGTGTTAATATTCATATGTTTACATGTTTTAATATCACTTTATAGTTGAAGTTAACTGTATGCCTATGATTTGGTGTTCACATTCGTGTTTAAGTTAATGTAATTACATGCTCTGTGTCAATTCATTGTCATAGTTGACGTTATTTCTTTGTTTACCTTACATTAATTTTGTTAAGTTGTCATGTTCTGTTGTGTTTGTGTTCACATTCGTAGGTTTTCATGCTGTTTCACTTCATATTGATGTTTAGACTTCTTTATTTGTATTTGTTGTTGACATCAGTGTGTTTTCATATGTTGTATCTCCTTATGTTGATCGTTCACCATTAATGCCTCTATGTATTGTTTAAATTTTCTTCAATATCAAAATTTGTTTTCATATTTTCTTTTACTTCATGATAATCTTTATGTTTGTATTTGTAGTTTATATTGTCTTCAATATTCTGTCACTTGAAGTTTATTTCGTCTTCTACTTGCTATTATTCATACCATAGTGATTCCATATTTTGCGTTCATTCTTTATGTTCATATCAATATCATATTAAAGTTGTTACGTTTTGTTTCAGTTCATAGTCATAGTTCACATTTATTTTCATGTTTTGTTGTGTTTGTATTCATATTTTACATTTCCTATTGTGTTTTGGTGTTCAAGTTTGCATTTGTTGTCATGTATTGTTGTATTTGTGTTCGTAGTCAACGTTTTGTGTTAACATTCCTGTCAATGTTCATATGTTTGTATCTCTTCATGTTGATATATTAACGTTTCTGTTAATATGTATTGTTCACATCAGTGTGTTTTCGTATGTTGTATCTTTGTTTAGCTCACATTAATGTTGTTAAGTTGTCATGTTCTGTTGTGTTTGTGTTCAATTTCATGTTGTATCACTTCATTTTTATCCTTATGTTTGTATTTGTAGTTCATATTGTTTCAATATCTATTTGTGTTCATAGTTTATGTCAGTTGATAGTCATAGCTGACGTTATGCTTCCGCTTTTAGTATTTCATTTCACATTAGTTTTCATATTATCTTCAGTATCAATTTGTTTTCACTTTATGTTTATTTTCTTCTTCAACTTCTTAACATTCATATCAAAGTGCTTCCATATGTTATGTGTTCATTCATTGTGTTCATATCCATGTCATTGATGTTTTGTATCAGTTCACAGTTAACGTTTTATATTTTCAATGACTTATGATATCAGTATGAATAGGGTAACAGATCTAATAAGGGTTAAGTTATAAAAAAAAGAATTAGGGTTAGAGATGCCTTAGACTTAGCTGTGGTTATTATAGTCCAAGGTTAAGTGTATAGGTAATGTTATACATTAATCAAAAAATAGGGTACGATAACAGTTCAGTTTAGTTTAGGGTTACTTTTGTTAGGGTAAAACTAATTTCATCATTGGGGATGATACCATTATTAACGTTAGTGTTTGTTTGAAAACTTGAGGTTAGGTTATCATTAATTAATAAATAAAATGATTTTCAAATTTAAGATCAGTATTATTTAAATCTTTTAGGTTAGGATAACACATATATTAATAATTAGTGATAAGTTATGGTTCAGGTTAGTGTTAAATTTAATGAAAGTTAGGGTAAGGTAGTTCAGGTTGGAAAAAATAAACCATATAGTTATTGGGATATCTAATAATAAGCCAAAATATAAATAAAGAAATAAATATAATAATCACGAAAAATCAATAGAAAGAAAAAAAAATAATAAAAAATTATAAATAATTATAAATATTGGTAATAATAATAATAGTTAATAAATAAAAATAATAAATAATAAATTAAAAAGGAAATGAAAAATAAAATAAAAGTAACAATAAATAATAAATAAATAAATAATAATATAATAATTTAATAATAAAAATAAAAAATAATTAAATAAATAAATAATATTAATAATAGAAGATAAATAAAATAAATATATAATAAAAATAATTATAAAGTTAATTTAAAAACGAGTTGAATAAATTAAAAACGATAAATATTAAATAAATAAGAAATAATAATAAATGAAATAAATAATTAATAATATAAATAAAATAAATAATTAATAATATAAATTAATTAAATAATCTAAATAAAAATGAATTAAATAATTAAATAAATAATGATATTATAAATAAATATAATAATAATGAAAAAATACAAATGTATAATGACAAAGAATAAACTATAAAATAAAAAATAAAAATAAATAAATAAAAATAAAAGTTGTCATAGCAACTTAGATAAGGGTTAGATGTTAGATAAAAGGGGGACAACACGAGAATATTAAAAATAATATTCGAAAATAAATAATGAATGAATATAGTGTTGTCATAGCAACTTAGGTTAGGGTTAACAAAAGGGAGATAACTCCAATGAAATATAAGAAAAGAACTAAATATTAAAAGTAACTATGGAGGTACAGAAAAAAATGCAAATAGAATGGTTAGGGTTAGTCGTGAACAAAAGTCAACAAAATCAGGAAACGAATGTATAAGGAACACATCATAATGCATACAAACACTAAATGACTAGAGTTAGGGTTAGAGCTAATGATTAGGGTTATATACGGTTGGGTTGGTTAGGGTAAACCATGGTATATCTGAAAATATACACATTACATAACAAAAAAGATAGGGTTAGTTCGAGGATAAGTGTAAGGTTAAAGGTTAGGGTTAGCATGAGATCAAAGATAAGACCAATAAAAGAATCTTGACTTGAGATAGAGCGAGACTAATAAAAGAACCTTGAATGGAGATAGGGCGAGACTAATAAAAGAACCTTGAATGGAGATAGGGCGACACTAATAAAAAAATCCTGAATTGAGTAGGGCGAGACTAATAAAAGAACCTTGAATGGAGGTAGGGCGAGACCAATATTTGCCAATGACAGGGCATGACCAATGGCAATAGACAGGTGAGACCAAAGCTTAAGGTGAGAGACCAAAGGTCAGCGACATACTAAATATGGCAGACACTTCTCGGTTCCGGAACGGAAACGATCTCCGGACCCGGAATTTGAAGGGAAAAATCGAAGCAGCCCTAAAATATTTTACAAAGAATGCACTATGGGGGTCCTCGACAAAAGTGTTCTGAACCGCCCCGATATACTACCAGCCTATTTATGAATGCGGGAATTACTTTTAATTTTTCGGTATTTAAAGATTACAATACGTTTCTATATTTTTTTAAATCAAATTTCTTTCTGGTTACTAAAAATCATACATGCGATTTTAATAAGAACCGATACTATACAACGAAGAGGGAGTAGATTATGACTATTCAGGAACAGAATTAATCTACCAGTTAATTAAAAAAAAAGATAAAGTTCCTGATTTTTCTTACATTATTTCAATGCTTCGAACAAGCAGAGATCTACCAAACTCAAACATCACAAAAATAAATCAGAGAGATATCGCAACACCAATCGCGTAAACGAAAGAAATGCATTTATCTATAACTAAAATAATGTCATTATTAATATTTTAGTTTTTAATTCTCCTACATATTAAAGTATCCAAAATCAATAGGAACACTATCTTCCAACCTGCAGTTAAGCTCGTGCTCATCTCACAGCACAGCTAGGTTGTAATCTGAATGAATTTGTTGAATTCAAATATATTATTATGCCAGAAAAAAAGTCCAAACAGACAGGAATTAAATTTTCTAATATAGTAAGTGAGAACCGAACCGTCAGTCTAAAAAGAACAATCCAAGGACAATGGCAACGTCGGAAAAACAAAAAAACGAAGACATAACATGAGCATGACACAGAAAAGAAAATGAAGACACGCACATATACAAAAATGAACAACACGGACCCAATAAAAACCATGGGTGAGATCAGGTGCACCTTAATCAATAAAAGAACAAATAAGAATGGAGGGCTTTCAAAACTTTACAGCAACCACAACTACTTGAGCCTGACCTTATCACTCGTAAAGGCGTTGATTTGATTATATTAAGCTTTGGAACACTACATGTAGGTGGTTTGCGATACCAGCTGAAATTGGCCCGAAATAAGTTAAATCTTCGTATCACTTCCGTAGGAACGTTTCTTGGGAGTGTCCCCACAACGTCTGTCGAGATCCTTCGGGTTGCAATGACGTTTGTCATAAGGTTGCTGTTTGTGTTAATTCGTTTGTTGCATGCCAAATTTCAAATCGTGATATTTAAGCAATAAAATTATTCTGTACTACAAGTGTATTTTACTGTAATCGCAAGCTTTATTGAATGTGTTATTGTACCACTTCATGGACAAGCTTTGGCTTTCTGTATTTTGACATTGCTACTTGCAAAATAGAAATTGCCTGGGAAAGCGACTTCTTATCTCTGTAGACCGGATTAATGGCAGATGCAAGGTTTCAAAACTTGTTATTTTCGTCATATTAATGTTTTAATTATCATAATCTCATTAGTATTCGTCAACGTGCTTTTCTCCTAAATACAATTATCGTTTCCTTCTGGGCGTGAGAAGCATTCATATATACTTCAGCCTGAATTTGTGTAATCTACACACCAAGTGACAATTCATTCTAAAAAAAGAATTAAGTTCAAGATTTTTGTAACATCATTTGCACGACTCCAAAAAGCAGAGGGGAAAACCCGCAACACCAGAAACGTAACCCGCCCCAATAAATAAATAAAATAAAATAAAATAATGTCATCATTCCAAATTGACAATGAATTCTTCATTCTACATATTCTAGTATCACAAATCAATGAGAACACGATCTTCCTTCCGAGTGAGTTGTTGCTTTTCTCACAAATCAAGCAGTAATCTGAATGCAGTTGTTTACTTCATACATGATTAGGCGAGAAAAAATCCCAGGGACTTTCTTCTATACTAAAACAATAAATAAAAGGCAATAAATGAGAACGGAACGCTTTCAAACTTAACAGCGAGCACAAAGGCTTAATACCAGAAAGTTGCGAAGCGAGACAAAAATAAACAAGCAAATCATGTAATACTAAACTTGAGGCTAAATGGTCCCTAGGTTGCTTTTATTGCTACCAAGTATTTGTTTACTTATCTAGTTTTTGTTTGTGATGCCGGCCAAAAGTGCTACATGTAGGACAATAGTTTAAACTGTGTATCAACTGTTTTAATGCTTACTTAGAGTGGCTCCGCATTGTTATCCTTTGGATGCAAACACTGGTTTGTAGATGGAGTTTGTCCTAATTAAAAATTATTACATCAGTGAGTGGCAACTAATACTTTTAATTGTGCTGCTTATCTTCGATTCAGACTATAATTTTCATCTCTAGCAAGTGATTTTATCAAGAGGAATAAGTGATTTTGTTGTAAAACAGATTTTTTTTTAGTTTTATTCCATTCAGAGTAATATTTCGGTTAAATTAAAAGAACAGAACAAATTAATCAGTTCAAAAATCGTCTATGAAGAAAAAATTATGAAGGAATAATCAACCGGGTAAACAACTTGAACAAGGGGAGATTTGGATAGTGTGATGAATTATATGACATATTGTATTGTCTTTGCCGTCTGTGGTCCGTCCGTCACAAAGTTGGTGGACGCCAATTCTCCTACATCTTTTATTGAATTTCAACCAAACTTCACAGGATTGTTGATCATTATGCCTAGTTTTGCATATTGTCTGGCCGGATTGATCGGCTAATTGTTTATTTAGTTATGCCGATTCTCCTGCATCTTTCACCGGATTTTGTCAAACTTCAAAGATTTGTTGACCTTTATGCTTAGGTGTGCATATCGACTTGCCGGATAAATCTGTTTAATTTTGTGGGAGTAATGACCATTAATGAGTAAGAATTTTGCAAAATTAAGTTTGTGGACGCCAAATCTCCTACATCTTCAATCGGATTTCAACCAATTTCCACAGGATTTGTAACATTCATGCCTTGTTTTGCATATTGACTTGCCTGATTGATTGGCCAATTCTTGTGGGAGTTATGCTCCTTTTTATCATAGAATTTTTTGATTTTTTATTAAATTCTTATACATCTGTCATTGGATTTAACAAAATTTAGTTATATTCAAATGCAATGGCGGCCATCTTAGAAAAGGTCGGAGAACTTGACCAAGTTCAATAAAATGTAGACCTTGACATGCTGAACATTTTTGTAATTGAAACTTGACCTCTATCTCAAAGCGTTTTTGAAGTATAGGACAAAAAGTATAAAATCACGAAAAATTTGACTTATAAAGAGCCATAACTCGTATATGGTCAAGTTCTCCGACCTTTTCTAAGATGGCCGCCAGCGGGGAAGATAGTTTAACATTTGAAGCTCTGGGAAAACATTTTCTAAGATTGCATTCTGAAAAACCATTAGGCCAATTGGAAGCAACTTTGGTCACTATAGTCTTTAGTTGGCCCCTTTGAAAATGTTTTTGGCAAGTCTGCATCACATCCAAGATGGCCGCCAGTGGGGAACATAGTTTAACATTGGACCTTATGGGAATTAAAGCATTCAAAGATCTTCCTGGAAACAACAATGCCAATTTTATCCGAACTTGGTCACAATAGTCCTTGGTTGGTGCCCTTCAAAAAATATGTTTGGCAAGTCTGCACATCATCCAAGATGGCTGCCAGCAGGGAACTTAGTTTAATATTGTACCCTATAGGAAAACAAATTGAAAGAATATTTCCTCTGAAACTACTTGGCCAATATGAACAAAAGCTGGACACAATAGTCCTGAGTTGGTCCTCTTTGAAAAATGTGTCTGGCCAGTCTGCAACCCACCCAAGATGGTCCCCAGCGGGGAACATAGTTTAACATTGGCCCCTATGGGAAAGCATTCAAAGATTTTCTCCTCTGAAACAACAAAGCTAATTGGTTCCAAACTTGGTCACAATTTTTCACGGGTGGTCCCCTTTCGAAAAATTGTCTATCAATCTCACCTCATTCTAGATGGGAACTTAGTTTAACATTTGATCTAGTATTGGAAAACACATGCAAAGATCTTCTCCTCTGAAACTATTAGGCCAATTGAAACCAAACTTAGTCATAATTGTTGTTGGATGATGCCCTTAAAAGTTTTTGATTTTTATGTTCATTCCTCAGTTGGCCTTCTTCAAAAATGGTAACCATATCCAAAATGGTTGCCATCATGATTATAGTTCAACCTTGAAGCAAATACATTTTGTACCATCAAGGTCTATAAACATAGAGAACCCTAATGAAATAACTGAAATTTCTAACTCTTAATTGACTATAAAATAATAACAGATATTTAGGTTAATTGGACTGTCTATGTCAGCCAAGGCCCAGGTGAGCGATGCAGGCTCTTGAGAGCCTCTTGTTTTTAATCACAATTCTTTGAAATAAACTTGTTCTTGTCCTTATAAAGCTAAAATTTTGTTCACGGAACGTTAAACTCTTAACGAATCAATCTGTTGATTGATACAATTTGTCAGTATGTTCACGATTCTTTAAATAAGTTTTTAGAGATTTTATCGTTCGTAATATTTGCAGTCGGAAAGCACAACAACATTTTACAACATAGGCATGGAAGCGTGATGTTCATTAAAGAAATATGTGATTTTATTACGTACCGATCATAAATCAAAGATGGCCGCGATTGCGGATCTAATTTAAAAATTGGTACATAAAAGGTAAAATTTTGTAATTTCTAATTCTTCAAAACAGTTCAGTGTTCCTATTTCAAGTTAATCTTTACTGGCCATGGTAACATGATGGTCACAGGCAAATGTATAATTTAGGTGCTGATCATAAATTCAAGATTGCCCCCGCTACAGATCGTATTTTAACATTTGGCACTTTTAAATGACAGTAATCTACCAGATGTTTGATTTTTACTACCCATTATATAACGATAACTGGTGTTGCCTCAGATAAATAATTAATTATGTGGGAAAATCTTTTAAGATAGGTCACCGCAATGTGAGTGATAAAGGCTCATGTGGGCCTCAGGTTGCATGTCAATTTCGTGGGAAAAGTATGAATACATTTTTTTCCCTTTTTCCGAAACAGGAATTTTTATTCTGACCACCTGTTGATAGTACCCACATCTTATTTTATTATGCAAAGTCTTTCTTCGAATAAACTCGGAGTATGCCCTGTGGTTGTTGTATATTGTGTATTGTCTTTTTTGCAGGTTTTTTTTCGGTGGGCAACGGATGACATTGATTGTTAATTGATTGATTTGATTGGTTAGACTTAAACGTCCAGTGAGCAGTATTTCAGCTTTATCAAACAAGAACAAGCTAATCAATTCAATTTAATTATAAGCAAAAGAAGAAAGACATAAAGGTGGAAGGGACAATAGGGGCAACGAGTTTTGTTTGCCACTGGAAAAGGGAGAAATGGGTAGGGATAGGGAATTTAGACTTCTATACGAGACCAAGTGACGCTGCTCTTTTTAGAAAAATATAGAAAAAGTCTTTATACTGCCTGAGGAGTGGCGTTTCTTCACACAGTTCGGCTCAATCTAATAAGAATAATATCTACAAATTTTTACTTACACTCACTGCATGGAAGATCTAGCAACATCCCATTCTACTTTCTTTTCTGATAACCTTTTCGAAATCCAATGCTTCTAAAATTCTCGAAGCTGCAATATGATTGGTTGATTTGAAAGGTCACCAGAACAGAAAGTAGAATGGGATGTTGTTAGATATACCATGCAGTGACTGTAAAGAAAAATTGATAGATCTAATTTTAATTACTAGTAGACTAAAATGGGTTTCTATGGTTCGAGGCCAAGATTTCCGCATTATGACCTAGCTACAATGCATTGACAGGGCATTCTCTATCCACAAGCTGGGGACCGGCGCTTGGGGTCGTCTTGAACTTACTCTGAGATATGAGCTGAGGTCATTGATGAAGGTCTCATGGCGACTTTAAGATGAAGAACATTAATAAAAGCGTTGTTCCATTGCTTGGTTTTACCATGTATTTGAAGAGACTTTGTATAGTGTGCATTTACTCCATGTCTTTTCAATGTTGATTTGAGATTGATTTGAGTGTTCAAATATGAGATCCGGAGGTTCAGAGCAAACTGCTGAGCTGTACGACTCCACAAGATCTAGAAATAGGAAAACATGTTCAAAAATTAATGCAGCAATTACATTTTTGCAGATTTTTTTATGGTAGTTCTAAGCCACTTTTCAAGACAAAGTCAGGATTTATACAATAATTTCGACACATTAGTATTAAAAAACACAAAAAGTGTCTTAGATTTTCTTTCATTAGTTACGACTTAAGGAGGTTCTCTCCTCATGTTTAGGAAATTTTGTCAGATTTTCGGAATCCTCGGGTTTTATCTATTTAATTTAATTCTATTTATTTTGTCACATTCATTTATGGTCAAACCTTGCTAATGTTAATCCCATGAAAAATCAGGGGAGTTCAGTTTCCAGCTAAATCTCAAAACCAAGATCATCAACCTATCAATTTTTTCACTTATATTCTTTTTTAGCTCACCTCTGTGGGTCAGTGTGAGCTATTGCCATCACTTGGCGTCCGTCGTCCGTCCTTTAAACTATTCACTTTTTCATCTTCTCCTCTGAAACTACTGAAGCAAATTCAACCAAACTTTACATGAATGATGTATGGAAGGTCCTTTACGAAGATTTCTCATTTAGTTTCGATCCGACAAAAAATCATGGCCGCCAGCGCGGAACTTCGGTTTAACGTTGGACCCTCTTCGAAAAATCTCATTTTCATCTTCAGCTATGAAACCACCGAATCAAATTCAACCAAACTTTACAGGAATGATGTACTAAAGGTTCTTATCAACGATTGCTCATTTTGTTCCGATCCGACAAAAAAATGGCCCCCAGCACGGAACATAGTCCGTAAAAAGATTCCCGTGGGAGAGATGAATGCTCTCTATATTTTTCAATTATGGTGTATTTGTGCGCGAGTTAATTTCTCATATGGATATGCTATTCTTACTTTCAAATTTTGACATTTATTTTTGTAATTTCGAAATGTAATCCAGACTATCTGTTTTAAGTGCCCACATCTCACTATTTTATAACGCTAAGTTTCTTACATTCGACTTGATGAATGCCCTGTGTTTGTCTAGGTGTTGTAATCGTCCACTAGCTTAAGACACTAGTGCTTTTATCGGGCAAAGGGTAGCAGTGATTGACAGCACTGCCAGTTTAATTGATGTTTGTTGACAATCCCGCACCCATGACCAATGAAGACATGGATGTAGCCTTGCTCGACAATTAGCAAAGAATTCCGCTTAAACCGGTGCTAAGGGCCTTCTTGAACTTACTATGAGGTATGAACAAAGCTTATTGTTGAAGGCCTCATGGTGACTTCAAGATGAAGAACAACAATAAAAGCGTTGTTCCTTTGCTTGTTTTTTACCATGTATTTGTAGAGACTTTGTCTCATTTCCATTTACTCCATATCCTTTTGTTCACCATTTAACATTGGACCATATGGAAAAATCACATTTTCATCTCCTGCTGTGAAACGACTGAAGCAAATGCAACTAACTTTACAGGACTACTGTTCTTAAGGTTTTTAACACAAATTGCTCATTTCCTTCCGATCCGACAAAATGACCGCAAGCACGGAACATGGTTTAACATTGGACCCTATAGAAAATCACATTTTCATCCTCTCCTCCCCCGGCACCTGAATAGGTTTTCAGGGGCTCTGGCTACAGAGCTGCCGGGCGTGTCCCCAGATGGTGGATAGGAGAATGCCCTGTCTATGCGGGGTAGTCCGGTCATAATACGGAAAGCCTGACCGCAAACCATTGTAGCCAAACTTTGTGGAGAAACGCCACGCTTCATGCAGTATAAAGACCCCTTCTAAAGAGAGCAGACGCATTGGGTGTCGGTATGGAAGGCTAAATTTCCTACCCCTACCCATTACCCCCCTTTTCCAGTGGCATTCAAAAGTCGTTGCACCGGTTGTCCCTTCCACCTTTGTTTCTTTCTTCTTTTGCTTTCAATTTCTTGAATTGATTAACTTGTTCTCGTCCTGATATAGCTGAAATATTGCTCAGTGGACCATTAAACTCTCCTCCGAAACCACTGAAGCAAATTCAACCAAACTTTACAGGAATGATGTACTATAGGTCCTTAACAAAGATTGCTCATTTTGTTCGGATGCGACAAAAAATATGGCTGCCAGGATGGAACTTATGTTGAACATTGGATCCTATGCGAAAAATCACATCTCCTCCTCTGAAATCACGGAAGCAAATTCAACCAAACTTTACAGGAATGATGTATGGAAGATGCTTTACAAAATTTGCTAATTTTATTTCAATTCGACAAAAATCATGGCTGCCAGCGCAGAACTTAGATTGAACATTGGACCCTATGGGAAAAGTCACATTTTAATTGTGTCCCCTGAAACTGCTGAAACAAATTCAACCAAACTTTACCGAAATGATGTACGGAAGGTACTTTACAAAATTTGCTCATTTCATTTCGATCCAACAAAAAACATGGCATCAAGTGCAAAACATAGTTGAACATCGTAGCCCGGTATGTGAAAACTATACTTTTCATTATCTTCTCTGAAACTATTCAAGTAAATTTAATTAAGCTGTATTGAAATGGTCTATTAAAGGTCCTTTACAAAGATTACTCATTTCAATAGGATCAGAAAAAAAACACTTGTGCCAATGGAGAACATAGCTTAACATTAGACCTCATTGGTAAAATACAACTCCATATCCCTTCATTGCTTATGACATAGAAGCATTTTGTCAGGTGAGCAATACAGGCTCAGTGTCTAAGCCTCTAGTTCATTTTCTAACAAAAAATCATGTTTATTTGAAATTCTATTTATTATTCAAATGGAACCCCTTAAGCGGACAAGTTTTGCAAATTCATATTCTTTTGTTAAAATCTATTTGAAGCATTTTGAAAGTTTTTTAAGCACATTTGTCTTGCACATTTTCGACATCATTGGTACCTTCTTATTTTCAACATTTATCCAAATATTTTCCCACAAAATTCGTTTTTCAAAAAGAAGAAAAAAAAATCCAAATATAATGATTTGCAACCATTATTAAGAAAAAATAAATCTTTTAAGTGTTCTTCTCACTTACATTTAATCTGTATATGATTTTATAATAAAGGTTCATAAAAATTTGAGAAAGAAAAATGAATCGTTTCTTTTTCTGGCTAGTTCCTGAAGAGGCCTCATACTTGGCAACTACATTTAAGGAAGTTCGACCCCACTAAAAATTTCAGACAGAATGTTTTCATTTTAAGATATTATGTAGGCCTTAACTCATATGTTCCAATAATAAAATAAAAACAAGAGGCTTGCAAGAGCCTACATCGCTCACCTGGGTCTTATGCAGCACTATAATTCCAAATTGATGGTCCATCTTTGGTGGTGTTTGTATATAAAAATCAAACTTTTTATAAAATTTAAAACTGTTCACGCAGTTTCATAGAAGTTTTTTAATGCAGTTTCCAAAATTAAAGGGCCTATGTTAATCTACGTTCCCTGCTGGCAGCTGTTTAACATAAAACTTTAAAGAGGGTCACCCAAGAACTATCATATCATATCAGCACCAAAGTAACAAACTTGGTCAAAATCTCACAAGTTTCATTTATGCAATGTTTAATTTGAATCCATTCAGTGGTTTTCTATTACATATATATCTTTGTTTGCATTTCCTCTTAGGGTCAAATTCATTGCTGGCAGCTATATTGGATGATGATGAGCACCAAAGTAACGACACTTTGTCAGCTTCTCATAAGCATCATTTATGCAAAGTTTGCTTTAAATATATGCAGCAGTTCTCTAGAAGAAGATCTTTTGTTAAATTAATTAGTTCTCAGCTGGTGACACTTGGTTAGGACCTAACAGGCATCATTCATGTCATGTTTGATTTAAATCCATTCAGCAGGTCTCTACGTAGAAGATCTTTGTGCGCATTTCCCATAGGGTCAAATGCTGTGGGTCATATAAAACAACGGCAGTAGAATACAGAAGGAACAAGGGAAGCGATGCCTACAAAAATCGAAGTCCAAAGACATGGCAAAAACGGTAACAGATAAAACAAAGCAAAGACAAAGTGATAAAAATGACAGATCGGCACCTAAGTCAAAATACTTAGTTAGCACCTCATAAGCATTCCCTGGACCAGTCAACATTCCCATTTTTGCGATCCGTCACGAGTCATCGATCCGTCACCGATCAGTCATGATTCAAAAGGCATCCGTCAGATCATTCATCAGTCAGCATTCATCCGTCAGGAGTCATCGTTCCTAAACCACAGGTTGTTTGTACTCGTCATCCGTCATCCGTCACTGTTCAGCATTCAGCCAATCAGATTGCATTAGTCATCCGTCACCCGTCATTTTTTATTTCAATTCAGGTCAATTAAAATATAGGAATGCTAGTGTTTTTGTAGTGATAATACATCGGCGCGCGAATGCCGAGAGAAAAAGAAAAAAAATATGGAACATAGAATAAAATTTAATCAATTTTTCTTAATTATACTTTGAAATTCTATTTCAATAAAAAATCTGTGAATTTTTATCTATAAATTTAATGACACATTAAACGGGAAATGAAATGAATATTTGGAAGATCTATTAGTAACTTTTATCACATTTTTTTTTNATTGGGCATCATGTTTCGTACTATCAAGCATAGCGTTAGATTTCTGTTGACTCTAAATAATTCAAAACATATTACATTAAACAATTATTTACTTGGCTTACTGTGGCTTTTCATTTGTGTTTACTTATACACTGAAATCGTTGATCTGAAATTTGACCTTCCTGACTTTTGTTTACTTACGGGAGTTGTAACGTCCCTTTTTATGACGTCATAAGATTCGAGCGGGATTTTCGAATGTCGAGTATTACGTTATTTTCAGAATTATCTGGCACCTTAAATATGTGTCAAAAGTTAAATACACAGCTTTATAAGTCGACGTTGTTGGAAAATGTGCTTATATATAAACAAAAAACAGGAAGACAGGTGAAATTTGAATGTAAAGCGTATACAAAAAAACGCGGGAAAAAGATCGTGTAGTTGTTCTCACCCAGACGTGTGGGTGAGACGGAAAATGGGTAGCCGAGACAATATGAATCTAACACGGGTGGGTGTGCGAGACAAGGAAATCTCACACACCCAAGGGCAAGATTAAGGTTGTCTCTGACGAGGCTTTGCCGAGTCAGAGACTACCTAATCTTGCCCGAGGGTGTGTGAGATTTACCTTGTCTCGCACACATAGCAGTGTTTGATTTGTTTTCTCACCCTGCCAACACGAACGGGCAGTTGCCCATTTTGACATTGGACATCATGTTTTGTACTACTAAGCATATACGCTGGATTTCTGTTGACACTAAATAATTCAAAACATAATACATTACTGCACAATTATTTACTTGGCTTACTGTGGCTTTTCATTTGTGTCTACTTATACACTGAAATCGTTGATCTGAAATTTGACCTTCCCCACTTTTGTTTACTTACGGGAGTTACGTCCCCTTTAATGACGTCATAAGATTCAAGCGGGATTTTTGAATGTTGAGTATAACGTTATTTTTAGAATTATCTGGTACATATAATAGGTGTCAAGAGTTAAAGACACAGTTTTATAAGTCGACGTTGTTTGAAAATGTGCTTATCTAAAAAGGAAAACCATAAAGACAAGTGCATTATGAATGTCAAGCAGATACAAAAATCGCGGGAAAAAGATCGTGTAAGTGTTCTCACTCAGGCGGTTGGGTGAGAAGGAAAATGGGTGGGTGAGACAATATGAATCTAACACGGGTGGGTGTGCGAAACAAGGAAATCTCACACACCCAAGGGTAAGATTAAGGTTGTCTCTGACGAGGCTTTGCCGAGTCAGAGACTACCTAATCTTGCCCGAGGGTGTGTGAGATTTACCTTGTCTCGCACACATACCCGTGTTTGATTTGTTTTCTCACCCTGCCAACACGAACGGGCAGTTGCTCATTTTGACATTGGACATCATGTTTTGTACTACTAAGCATATACGCTGGATTTCTGTTGACACTAAATAATTCAAAACATAATACATTACACAATTATTTACTTGGCTTACTGTGGCTTNATCACGTGACAATTAATCTCAACTCCAAACGGTTGTAATTAATTATTCAAATATAATGTTATTTTAAAAAGTATATGCATTGGTTAATTTCCTAATGTAGCGGTAGGAGTTTAAGAATTTGATATGTGCCTAAAACTGTCCTATTTCCTAATTTCACAACGTTTTAGACTTTGGTTTCGAGAGTGTCAGAAAATTATCTCATTTCCGGTAGCGAAAACTTCAAGGGACCATCACTCCTACCATAGGAGCGAGCTTCGCTCGCTTATTATGAAAGACTGATTAATATACCAAATGCATATTTTTGTTGAAAACTCTTTTGACTGGAGTTCACACTGTGAGTGCCTTAGTTCTGAATGTTGTGGTTTCTGGTTCTGTGCTTTGTGTCTGTCTGGCGTCATTGTTTTTGTGTCTAACGTCATTGTTTTCTGTGTTCTCGTTTTTGCCCAGTCTTTGGACTTCGATTTTTGTGAATTTCACCCCTTTGTTCCTTCGGTATTCTACTGCCGTTGTTTGAAACAAAAATAAATATGCTTAAGGAATTATTAAATTAGTGTCAAGGTTAAAATTTAATAAGTAAATTTTGATGTACAAATACAAAGGCCTCATAGTGACTTCAAAGGAAGAACAACAATAAAAACGTTGTTCCATTGATTTGTTAAATCATGTTTTCGCAGAGACTTTGTTTCATGTGCATTTATTCCGTATCCCTTTATTGTTATTTGATTAATCTACCACTTGTATTGTTTTTGAGAAATGGAGTTTTAGCAAAAAACTACATGTATGTAAAAAAAAAATAAAGGTCATAATCAAAGGCCATATGGAAGGCAGTCTTGTACTACCTACCAAAGACAAACGGATTTCATGTTTAATTGACATATCCCTCATAGTTGCTGCAAAATTACCTTTATCATAAAGTATTGGTCAAAAGAACATGAAAATTAGGTCAAGGCAAAAATCAAAACAACGGACAGTCATTTACTAAATAAGACCAAAATCATTCACCTATTATTTTTTTTTTTCGAAACTTATCAAATTACAAAACACCTGACGTGTTTCCTAATCTAGATCAACAAACTTACCGAACACAAGTAAAGATTCTGATCGGATCAACAAGTTGAATGTTAGTAATATTTGGTATTTTTGTTGGTTTGAACTCTGCTTTATGGCTTTGGATCTTGTTTTTCATCCGAATGTTTAGTGAACACGTCAAGTATTTTGTAACCAGAAAAGTTTTTAAACAAATATAAGTCTAAGGTCTAAAATGTTTGCCTTGTGTTTTATAAAATACAAGAGAAGCTTACACTACCGATGTTTTTGTGATCTTAAAAGTGATCTTATCTACATTTGTTGTATATTTTTTTAATTGTTATTCAACTTAATTCGTGTGTGTTTCTCTTCTGTACCGAACTCATGTTACGTATTTGTTTCTTTGTTTTTCCGATGTTGCCATTGTCCTTTGATTATTAGTTTTAGACTGATGGTTCGGTTCTAACAAACTGTAGTACATGAATATGTGTAGTATTTGCTTGACATTGGCCTGATAGTAAAATTGATTTACTTAAACTAATTAATATGCGTTTTCTATATTTTTAATCATTTATCATACTTCGGCTCTTGACAACTCTGTTCGGTAATTTTGTTATTACCCCAATGAATGTATTCCGGAGGGGAAAGCTGTGTTTACTAATAATTACCGAAGATATAATGAACCTAAGTACAAGATCAGACAAGCAGACTGACAAAAACTTATATGAACAAATTTAGGACAGAAAGATCAAGTTTTAAATTTACCGTGTCGATATCACTTGGGTCGAAGTGTGTATCGAGAATTTCCTTATTTACGTGAATGCTATTCAGTTTCTATACACGCGACTCAATTAATTGCTTTATTTGCGTCAATGTGCAACTTTTTGCAGTCAATTTGTTATAGATATAAATAAGGCATTTATTCGAGTCGCATCAATAAAAATTTAAATGCCATGGACATAAAGAAGGAAATTGTCGATAAGCACTTCGGCCCCAGTGGATATGAAACACGAGAGAGACAATATAAAAAATATAATATAAATCTAACATGGGTGGGTGTGCAAGACAATATGAATCTAACACGGGTGGGTGTGCGAGACAAGGGAATCTCACACACCCAAGGGAAAGATTAAGGTTGTCTCTGACGAGGCTTTACCGAGTCGGAGACGACCTAATCTTGCCCAAGGGTGTGTGAGATTTACCTTGTCTCGCATACATACCCGTGTTTGGTTTGTTTTCTCACCCTGCCAACACGAACGGGCAGTTGCTCATTTTGACATTGGGCATTATGTTTCGTACTATCAAGCATAGCGTTAGATTTCTGTTGACTCTAAATAATTCAAAACATATTACATTACACAATTATTTACTTGGCTTACTGTGGCTTTTCATTTGTGTTTACTTATACACTGAAATCGTTGATCTGAAATTTGACCTTCCTGAATTTTTTTTTTATTTACGGGAGTTACGTCCCTTTTTTATATATCCCGAGCGGGATTTTCGAATGTCGAGTATTACGTTATTTTCAGAATTATCTGGCACCTAAAATATGTGTCAAAAGTTAAATACACAGCTTCATAAGTCGACGTTGTTGGAAAATGTGCTTATATATAAACAAAAAAAAACAGGAAGACAGGTGAAATTGGAATGTAAAGTGATACAAAAAACCGCGGGAAAAAGATCGTGTAGTTGTTCTCACCCAGACGTGAGGGTGAGACGGTAAATGGGTGGGCGAGACGAAAAAATCTCACCCAGGCTTAGGCTACATAAAGAGTACTACAGGTAGGGTGAGAAAGACAAATCTCACTTCTCTAATAATAGGAACTGTTCTGTCCCAAAAGTGAGAAATAGACATCTTCTAAATAAACCATAATTATTTCTGATTTGATATTTCATATAATCTTTATCATAGATCTACATCTTTGGAAATGTATTTTTATTGTTGAAGACTAAATTATTTACATATGAACCTAAATCAAAGAATTTCGAATTTCTGCTGAGGCTTCTTCATGAAATATATTAATTGGCATTCATTTCAAAAACTGTATAAATTTACACTAATTGTAATCATAATGCATTGTAACAGATTTCTACTTTAGCCAGCTTGCTGGTTTTCTATAAGAATTATTTGACTCCTTTGAAAGCACTATAATTTGTTCCCCAAGAACCTCCAGTTTTTAATTTCATTTTTATAAATGTTTAGGAACATTCTGACAAAATTTCATTAAATCCCATTTATTTTGTGACATTTGTTTATATAATATTTATAAATGTTGCCTATGTTAAACCTATGAAAACTTAAGAGGAGTGACTAAATACCGAAGTTACAGTGAATTTAACTTCTGCATATGCACATTTCGACAACTTATGTCTCATCAGTGCAGATAAAATCTAAACGTTTGGAAGACCATAAACTCAAAGATGTTTAAAAACTGACAGAGAACAAATAACCAATAAGATCTAAATGTAAAGCCAAAATCAGCCAAGGATAGAGCTTTGCACGAGGGAAATACTCCTTAGTTTTAAACAGAATTAACAAAAAATAGATATTGTACGGTTCCAAATAAAATCGACTTTCGGGTCAGCACCGAAGAGTTGACTACTGGGCTGGCGAATACCCTCGGGGACTAACTACATCGACCCAGTGGTAACAAATGATCTAATACCGAAGTAGCATCTGCATATACGCATTCATGATCAACAGGTATTCACTTTTTTCTCTCAAGTTAATTCTTTTCCTGTTTTCTAACAAATAACTAATTACCGAAGTTACTCTGAATTTATCCTCTGCATATGCGCATTTCGACAACTAATGTCTATTCAAAACAATATCATTTATTTGAAATTCTATTGATTTTCCAACTGACCAGCGAATATCTTTAATATAATTTGTTCATATCTTAACCAATATCTTCATCAAACACAAACTCATAGATTACGAATATAAATGTATAAAAGGGCTTGATCGTTGCTTACCTTTTTTATGAAGTTTACTTTAGAGCAGATTGTTCAATATATAGATTACATCGGCAAACGAATACCTAAGCAAGAATGATAAAGAGGGAATTCCAAACTCAAAATCCAAAATCATGGCAATTCATATAAAACTCGAATTAATTCAGCAAGACAAAGAAAAAGCAAATAATCAAAAATGAACAAGAATACCACAAAACTAAAGCACTAGCAGTGTGAACCGTACAAAAATTGAGGTATCATCAGGTGCTCCGGAAGGGTAATCATAATCTGCTCTACGCGTAGACTTGTCACACTGCCAGTGAAAAGTTCGGATTTGTCATAGTCGCTGTTAGTAAGTCTGGCAATAACCTCTGGTTCTATCCATATGTATCCCATCTCATCTGCGAAATAGAAACATTGTAACTGTCTTCTAACACGGTTACCCATCTATTTGAACCCCTTCTTGTTAATAGCGACATTTGATGAAACAATGCAATATTCATTTGACAATGTGCTTCTTTGGAAAATATTTTATTGTTATTTGCATTTTAAATTGAAATATAATCTGACTTATATCCGATTCCATAGCCGATAAACATGCATTAGATTTTACTTTTCACAATAGATCATACTGATTTCATAAAATATAATAATGGCCGACTTAATGATTGAAAATGTTCTGATAGGACCAGTCAGTTCGCCATTCCAAGTCAAAATGTGATGATTAGGGAAGAAATAAGCACTTAGTGTTAAAATTGCTATCAAAGCACTTAACAGTTTTGTTTGCAGCAACGCCGATAACATAAATTATTTCATAGTTCAAAACACATACACTTGGCCTCGGTCGTTATTATATTCTTTTTAAAAGTACTTCAAAAGAAAACGTAAATATGCAATTTGTTGAGAGCTGCCGGGGAAACCTGAGTTTAAATTACATAGAAAACGTGTGTTGACAATTTTTTTTTATATTTTGGCTTTCTCAACTAAACACATTCTAATTTCTAAAATCAGTATTGCATAGACACGGGTTGTGTATTCTGGTATATGCATGAAATAATTATGCTAAACTCCTCATGGGAAGGGGTGGTCATGGTGGAAGCTGTATACTGAGGGAAAATAACTTAATTTATCAGTTGGTAATGGGTCTGGAGCTGGCATGTCAGTTAACTGCTAGTAGCCTTTTGTGATTTCATGTTTATGTCCGAATATTTAGTTCTTTCAGTTTCATTTTTTCACATTTGATTCATTCCTGTTGCTAACTGAATTTTACTGTTGTTACGATTGTTTTTTTATTTATCACATTGGCTATAGGGGGAAGGTTTGGACCCATAAAACTAGTTTAAACCCGCCGCAGCAGGTTTACGCCTGTCCTAAGTCAGGAAATTTATTAAGCCTTTGTGTGTCTTGTCTGTTTTCTGGTTAGTTTACTTAATGTCTATAGGAGTCTAGGATGATGTTTATTTTGCTGAACTTGATAACTCTTTATTAATGGGCCGAATCCGACCTGCCGTTGGGTGTGAGGTTTCCTCGCCGTTCATTGAAGATCTTATGGTGGCTTTGAGTTGTTACAACTCCCCTTTGGGTCGTTGTCTCTTTGACACATTCCCTATTTCCCTTCTTTTTTCTAGTTCTTGTCCAACAATGTATATTGTCTTTGTAATAACTTTGTACGTAATTTTTGTCTACGACGCTAAAGAATTCGACGTTAGTAGTATATGGGCACGAACAAATTAGCATTTGTCGAGGTGGATCAGAGGTGGATCACCGGAAGTGACGTCACCGGAAGTGACGTAGACCGGAAATGACGTTACGGAAGTCACATGAACGGAAGTCACGTGACCGATGTATGACATGTTTGGGTTGCGCATGCGCAACCGGAAGTGGCCCTTTTTGAAGCCCTATACGGGCCTTTTGACCGGAAATGACGTATTGGAACAACACGTGGTCCTGGAAGGGTCATGTCTGACTTTAGTGGAGCGCGCACGCCTGACCGGAAGTGGGCGTAGCCCCATGGTGTATACCGGAAGTGGTTTTAATTGAAGCCCTTGTCGGGCCTTTTGACCGGAAATGACGTGTTGGAACAACACGTAACCCTGCAAGGGTCTCGTATGACCTTATTTCAGCGCGCATGCGCGACCGGAAGTGGGCGTGTATCTACTGTAGGTAGCCATTTTAACCGGAAATGATGTGTTGAAAGAGTGCAAGACCCCACAGGGGTGTGGTTTCACCTTACTACAATGTACATGCGTCACTGGAAGTGGGCGTAGCCCCAGTTAATAACCGGAAGTAGGTTCTTTTCCCAGTTGTTAACCGGAAGTCCGGAATGTTCCTTCATTATTCCCCCTTTTTGTATGTTGTAACAATGTTCTTCATATTTTTTAGTAATTTCTCCATAATCCCACCCTTTTCTATTGTTGTTGTACCTTTTCAACCCCTTCTGCAATCCAATGTTTAGATTAATGTCCTCTTATGCCACCCTTTTCAATGTTGTTGTTTGTATTTCTTTCTTTTTCATCCAATTTCTAGACTAATACCCTTTTTTAAATGTTTTAATAGTATTTTGCTCTTGTTTCAATATTGTTCTATGTATTTTCTATCTTTTTCATCCAATTTCTAGACTAATGTCCTCTTGTCTCACCCTTGCTTAATATTATAATAGCTTTATAACCCTTTTTATACCCTTTTCAGTATTGTTCTGCAATCCAATGTTTAACCTAATATCCGGGCGTTGTCAGAAAGAAATTATCGTTGTGTTTTTGAGGGTGTCTTCAATCACGGCCGCGTTCGCCAAAGGGACATAACTCTTGCTACTTATTTCCCGCGCTTTTTCATCTGTTGTAATAGCATTTCACCCTTTTTTCAGTATTGTTCTTTGTAATTTCTCCCTTCTCATCCAATTTTTAGACTAAAGTCCTCTTGTGTAACCTTTTGTATGTGTTATTTTATTATTTTCCACTTTATTTTATAATTATCTTTCCTTTTCATCCAATCCTTAGAGGTATTTCCCTTTTTCCCTCCAAATTCCTATAGTGTCGTCTGCTATTGCCATTTGATTTCCTATTATATTACATAATTATCTCCCTTTTTCATTCAATTCTTAAAGTGATTTCCTCTTCCCTACCAAATTTCTATAATAATGTGTCTGCTATTGCTTTTTTATTATTGTTTCCTATTTTATTTCATAATTATTTCCCCTTTTCATCCAATTCTTATTTCCCCTTACCTGCCTAATATCTATACTGTCGCCTGATATTTTTAGATTTCGCGCCTTTTTCCCCTAAACCTATTATATTTCATCATTGTCGCCATAATTCTATAGTGTCGTCTGCTATTTTTAGCTTTCCCGCCATTTTTCATCTAATTCGTAGAATTATTTCCCCTTTTTCCACATTATTTCAAAACCAACTTCCTTTATCTAACAACTAACCCTAACCTAAGTTGCTATGACAACTCTGTATTCATTTATTTTTATTTTTGAATGTTATTCTGTTATTTATTTCTAACTATTACAGTTATTTTTCTTTTTTTCTATTTTTGAATGTCATACTATTTTTTTTCTTTCAAAATATCGACTACCTTACCCTAACTTTACTAAGTGTCACCCTTACCCTGACTTCAAACCCTAAATGATAACCTTAGACCCTATCACTTACATTACACCATAACTCTTACCTTAACCTTACAGAAACCTAACCCTAATACTAGTATCTTAACCCTAACCTTTAAGTTATTCACACTGACACCAACACTTAGCCCTTAACCTAGGCATAAGCACTATCATAATAATCTAGCCCTAACTTAATACTAACACAACGTGGAATCCTGAACTATTCTTACAACCTCGAACTTAACCCTTTTACTAACTTTTTAACCCTAATCTTTAAGCTAATCACCCATTTACTAACAGTGAGCCCTTAACTTAAACACGAGCTCTAACATTATATTCTAACCATAACCTAATAATTACACAACCTCTAATCCTAAACTTGACCCTAACCTCATTTCAACCGTAACATAACCCTTACTTAATCGAACCCTTAGTCCTAGCCAAACCTAATTCTACCAATATACACTCTAATTCTAAACCCTAACCCTAAATTTATCTAACCTAATAATAACACAATCTATTCCTAAGTAGTAAACCAATTTTAAGCCTATTTTTTTAATCTTAACATAACCCTAACACTAACTCTTACTTGTTCTTACTAACCCTTGCTTTCTCTAATTCTCAACATAACACTAACGTGACTTTAACCCCAAGTCCTTACCGTTATACTAGCACTAAACCAACCTTAACCCTAACCTAACCCTTACCACATTTTAATCTTTAGCTTTCCCTATCACTAACATTTAACATTACCTCAATCACCTTTACCTGGAATTTGAGCTCTAAGCCCTTATACTAACCCAACAATAAATCCGAACCATCCTTTTTTTACTAACCCTAATCATAATACATAACGATA